>CABHPR010146457.1:0-18660 GCA_902168415.1 Peromyscus melanophrys
CACACACACTTTTAATACAGAATCTCATAGACCAGGCTTGCCTCCAGCTTGCTGTGGTATCTAGATAACCTTGAACTTCCCATCTTCCCATTTCCACACAAGCGCTGGCATTGTGAACATAATGCTGCTTGGCCCCGTGTTTCCTAGACGCTAGGCAAGCACTCTGCCACCTGAACTTTGTCTGTAGCCCTCCCCCTTAATTATTTTTGGTTATTTCAGACATGATGCATTCCCCTATTCCAGCTCCTCCTAGACACCCACTCCATTATCCTCCGAACTTCTCCTCCTCTTCTTCTTTTAAATGAACCCACTGAGCTGTTAAAGATAACAGAATTCTGGAAGCTAGGGCACCTATAGCTTTCTTCTGTTCTAGGATGTGGCCATAGAGCCTAGAAGCAAAATAGAAGAGAAGCAGCTTCTAATTGTTATTATTTTCCAAATACTCGAGAAAAACAACTTGAGATGGAAAGACTTGATTTAGCCTACAGTTTCAAAGGTTTCAGTCTGCAGTTGTCTGGCTCCAGTGCTGTCGGCCTCAGGTGAAGCTGCAGCGTCATAGCAAGGAGAACATGGTGGGACAAAGCTGTGCACCTCATGGCATGTAGGAAGCTGGAAGGGAGGAGGGATTGGAGACATGACAGGCCCCCAGTGACCTAATTTCTCTACCTCTCCCCAAAATACATGAAATAGCGAATCTCTCAGGGGTTTGATGCCTTGATTAGATCAGAGTCCTAATGACCCAATCATATTCCCAAAACCCTACTTCTGAACATTACTTTATAGACTAAGCTTTCAATATACAAGTTTAAGGCTAGTTGAGGCTATTTAGCAACATAGCCAAGACTGTATCTTGTTCGAATCTTAGATGGTCTTTTAATAAAAAAAACCCAGATCCAGATACCAGGGTGAAAGCTGAAAGATCAGAGAAATAGAACAGCCAGACACTAGTTCTTACCTCTACGAAATCCTCAGCCTCAAGAGAGTGAGTCCCTGTTTCCTCACACCTCATATACCGTTTTCTGCCCTGCCATATTACTTCCTGGGATTAAAGGCATGAGATCTCAAGTGCTGGGATTAAAGGTGTGTGCTACCACTGGCTGGCTGTATGTCTAATCTAGTGGCTGTCTCTGTCCTCTGATCCTCAGGCAAGTTTATTGGGGTACACAATATATCAGTACAGTATCTCAAAACATTAACAAAGATGACTTAGTGAGCAAAAAGCTTCAAGTCAGTAGAACATAAAAATCTAGGCCACACATTCCTGTAACACGAGCTTAGGTGGGTGGGTGTGGAGATAGGTGGGTTCCTGAGAGCTCATTGTCCAGTCAGTCTGGCCAAAAGGCCTTAAAATAAGATGGAGAGCCAGGCAGTGGCGGCCACACCTTTAATCCCAGCATTCTGGAGACAGAGGCAAGTGGATCTCTATGAGTTCAAGGCCAGCCTGGTCTACAGAGCCAGTTCTAGGACAGACTCCAAAGCTGCACAGAGAAACATTGTCTGGAAAAAAAAAATAAGATGGAGTGTGTCCTCTGACCTCCTGGGGTATTACTACCCTCCTCCCCATACACACACATACCCAAACAGCAAAACAAGAATCAGAGCAGAGAGAAAGAAAGAGAAAAATAAAAATAGATCTGTCAATCCTTGAGAGGACCCAAGATATGTGGAGAGATGAAAGATTTGAGCAAGTGGATAAGAGCCATCCTTCCCTGAATTTCGGAGTTGAAAGGATGATCTGATTCCTGAGTGTTTACACAGAGCTGGTCCAGTCTGCTCCTAGTGTCAGCTTTATTTGTTTCTCTAGTCTGCTTGTACCCTGTGTCATGTGATAGGCTCTCTACGCAGGTAGCTGGAGGCCCTCAAGTTGTTGAGGAAAGAATTCTGTGCCCATTGGCGAGATGTGAAGATCTGGCTAATGATTTCAACACACCCTTCTTTGAGTACTCTGTTTGTAGTTAATAGTCAGATAAATGCTTTCCTATCTGATAGAAATTTAGTACAGAGAGACGATTACAGAAATTGCTTTCATACTGTCAGATGAGGGTTGACTACTGGGCCCTGATATGTTTCAGAGCTAAGGAGGGAAGTCATTCTAATGGGGTGCTTGGGAGAGTTTTCACAGTTAGAATTATTAACTGTTACCTAGTAACAGAGACACTATTCCTATCATTTATTTACCAGGGATTTAAGAGATATTTACAGGACACTGCTTCTTCTAGTATTGAGTACGTACACACACACACACACACACACACACACACACACACACACACACACACCTTTTTTTCCTTAGGTTTTTCGAGACAGGGCTTCTCTGTGTAGCCCTGGATGTCCTGGAATTTACTCTGTAAACCAGGCTGGCCTCGTGCCTCTGCTTCCCAAGTGCACCACCCCTGCCCAGTGTGTGTTCCCCTTTAAGAAACAGTTCTTTACGATGGCTAGGGTCACCTTTCTACTACTGACTTGGAGTTCACAGTAAATGTCATCATTATTTTCTTAGCTCCTCCCTCTTCTGTTGCCCCATTTCTGTCATATTTTAGGTCTTGTATCCAGATGGCCAGGCTCAGATGATCCACCCCAAGCCAGCAGACTTTCGGAACCCTGGCCCAGGGCGGCACCGTCTCATCACTCAGGTGTACCTCTCCCATACTGCCTGGACAGGTAAGAGTCAGTGGGTTGGGTGCGCAGGAAATATCTCCCTATTAATCATAGTATCTTCTCATGATTCCCTTTTTTAGTTTGCTTATTTGTTTGTTTGAGGGCAGCCCTGGCTGGCCCAGAACTCTCTGTGTAGACCAGGCTGGCCTCCAACTCTGCCTGCCTCTGCCTCTCGAGCACTGGGATTAAAGGCATGTGCCACCATACCCTGATTGAACTTGATCTCTCTTAAGTAAGGATTCATAAGCTCAAACATAATATGTTTGGACTAATTTTCTGATTGCACAAGGAACAAATTCTGTTAGAGGACACACGGGAGATTATAGAGTGCAAGTCTCCTGGAAATAGACTGGGCTGCACATGAGGAGACTTACTTTCTTGTTCTAACTGTGCCTCAGACACACCATTTGTTCTTGAGGAAGTCCCTCTTGAGTCTTCTTCTTCACTTCCAAAATGAAGATAATAATTCTCAACCTATAAATGAGTGAGGATTATTCTGGGTATTAAAGCTTCATGTTTCTTAACAAATATTATAAATCATTATCTCTTTGTGTATGATCAGTCCACCTTATTCTGTTGAAACAAATCAAATGAAAAGTAACTGTCCGTCCCATACCCATGAACTGTTTGGGGCTAACACAGTTTGTTTTTATAGACTTAGAACTGAACCTGGATAGCTTATGTCTGTATGCGAGCGTGCACACACACATTATATTCACCTGTAAGAATAAAACGGGAGAATACAGATGCATAAGACTTTACATTTCACGCCCATAGTGCTTCTTGGAAAACTCAAGGAAAATCTCAATCTGCAGATTCTAAGATACCGGACACAGTTGGCCACGGTGGTGTTTCCTAAATCACTGGGGATGACTTAGGAACATGACTGTTACTAGGAAAGGTAATACTGCCACCAGTTTGGTTGTATTAATAGGGAAATACTTTCTATAATTTTATTTTATACTGTCTTTTGTTTTGTGTTTTGAAATACCTGCAAAGGGGCTGGGCACATGGCTCAGTTGGTAAAGTGTTTGCCATGCGTGCATGAGGACCTGAGTTCAGATCCCCAGCACCCACGTAACAGCCAGGGGCAGCAATAACACCCACAGCCCCAGTGCAAGGGCAGTGAATACGGGGAGCCCTGAGGCTTGTTGGCCAGGTAGTCTGGCCACTTTGATGAGCTCTAGGTTCAGTGACTGCAAAAATAAGGTGGAGGGCTGGAGAGAGGGCTCAGTGCTTCAGAGGACCTGGATTAATTCCCAGCACCCACACGGTGGGTCCCAGCTGTCTGTAGCTCCAGTTCCAGGAGATGTGATGCCCTCTTCTAGCTGTGTGTATAGCAGGTGCACAAGTGGTACACAGACAGACATGCAGTCAAAAGAGTCATACACTTAGAAAAAAAAAATTTTTTTTTCAAGACAGGGTTTCTCTGTGTACCCCTGACTGTCCTGGAACTCACTCTGTAGACCAGGCTGGCCTCAAACTCAGACATCTACCTGCTTCTGCCTCCCAAGTACTGAGATTAAAGGTGTGCGCCCCATACCCAGCTTATTTTTTTTTTTAACTCTGAAAGAAAAAAAGCAAGCAATTGAAGAGGGCAGTGCTATCAACCTCTGGCTCCCACTTGTGCACACACATGCACATGCACTAGTGCACACACAAAGTACTAACATCCATGACAAACTCGTGCCATCAAAGGTTTCCTTCTGTCAGACATAGTAGATGCATATGATGACTACGAAGTTTTCATAAAGAGGAAGTCAGGGTAGCCCCTTTGGTCTTTTTGTGACATAGGACCAGTCATCTCAGGGTACCCAGGATCTGCTTCCCTGAGTGTCCTTCATTCTCTATCTTTGTGGTACATTTATGCACTATTTTGTGTGTGTGCATGTATAGCTAAGGATCCAATCCCGGGCTTCTACATACTAGGTGGGCATTCTACCACTGAGCTACACTCCCAACCCACCTAAATTGTTTGATTCAAGGATGACAGACACCAAGAAAGACACACTGTAGTACAGTATCACTTGGAGAGCTATAACTCACTGATTTGTCCCCTGAGAACTCAGTCCCTAGTTACTGTTGTTCATCTCTAATGCTTTGTGTAGCACTTATTCATGTCAGATGTTTTCTCAATTGTTTACATGATGTTTTCTCCCATCTGAAATAAGTTTTGTGGTAGGGAACATGCTTGTCTCCACCACTACTGCCTGTGTCCACAGTACCTGATACGTGGTAGGCACCAGACGAATAATAACAACAGAATAGGTTATTTTGAGGTTCTGAAATGGGCATGAGGCTTTTTTTTTTTTTTTTTTTTTTTTTTTTTTGGTGGTGCTAGGGATAGAACCCAGGATCTTGGACAAGCTAGGCAAGTCCTTTGTCACTGAGCCCAGCTCTGGCACTTAGACATCTGAATGTCCGGGATCCCCTGCCCACCCCTCTTTTTCCCCATTCATGTTCCCCTCTAGTCTGGGACAAGTAAGTAAAATATGGTCTTACACTGAAATCTCTTGATCCTTCTCCCTAATGCAGGAAGTGGGGGCCAGAATTTGTGGGGATATCTTAGCTGCTTTGGGAGGCAGGATGCTACCTTATAGAGAGCTAAGTCTCGCAGTCTGGGTTTTAGATCTTTCCTTTACTGTGTGATCCTGAAGAACTTACTTAACATCTCCAACTCATTTTCCTTTAAGATGGGAACCATTCTTCTAGGCAAAATGAATGGATATATTGTAGGATTTGTCTCAGGTGACTTTATCTCCTCCCCACCATTGCCTCTCTCTTGCTTTCTCTTCCCTCTCCTCTCCTATGGCATTAGCTTGAATTGCCGTTCCTATCAGACGCTGATGAGGGAAGGCAGAATGACTATATGCCCTCTTCTGACTTGCCCAGGATTTGGCTCCTTGAAGTGCTGTAAATGTTGACTGGAATGGTCTAGGAGTGTGATGAGAAAGCGGATGCTGCTGGGCTTGCCTGGCTCCACTCCGAGGGGAGATTGTTCTGGAAGTCTGCTATTGGAAGAGTGCTTGTGTCATTACTACACTCAGGACTGTGTCAAGCCCCGTGGTGTGGGTGTGTGTGTACACTAACTACATGGCTGGAGCTGTGAGGCTGCACTTAGTGCTCATGCCGAACTCAGTGGGCCTGGATGCTCTGGCCTTGGCTGCCTGGAGGATCGCAATCTAGCCTTTGCTCTGACACTGAGAGACCAGAAATAGAGTTGGTGAGGCATTAGGAGTCCTGGAGCCTTTGTCCTATTTGATGCTGAACCATCCAGCTCATTCTTACCCTCTGAACTTTTAGCCAGAAGCTGATCTTTAACTCTTGCACCAAAGTAGAGCGCACTCAAGCTTGTTCTGTTCTGTGCCTTGCAATTGCTAGTATGTCCTTCTGAACTTCTCTCCCTCTCCTTTGTGTGGAAGCCGTGTGGTTAACGGAAGACCGAACTGAGCTCAGTTTCTCACAGGGTGGATTTGGGCAGCCACTTAGAGCTATCTGAGCTCCTGGACGTTTTTCAAGATCATGATTCTTTTTTTCATGGTGTGGCAGGAAAGAACTCCTGGGGTTTTGTGTTTGGCACAGAGTGGGTATTCCATTCCAAAGCCTTCCTGCATTCTTTCCTCAGTACATTTAGACTCAATTAGAGCATGTCCTATACTCCATTGCAAGTCAACCGAAACAGCCAACAGCTCCGGGGGGTTTGTTTACTCTCATTAGGGCTGCCACAGACAGGCAGTGGATCTGCAGTGTAATTTATGAAAGAATCAAACGGATTCTGATATTTTAGGTCCCTGAAACATGTTCCTTTCCACTGGTAACGGACTTTTGCCAGAACTGTTTTCTACCTTGAAGCTTTCGTCTCCACTAAAAAAGTCAAGTCTCAGATGCACACAGCCCAGAGTCCTAACACTGAACTGCCAGTCTAGGTTGAGAAAAGCCACAGCCGCTGTGGCCCCTTTCAGGTTCCTCTCAGGTGGTCTCAATTGCTGTGGCCTTGAGCTGCAGGAAACTCGCACGTAGCCACAGAGGCCGTGGCATTACATCTGCAGCCTCAGGGTGGGCTCACAGGATTCAGGCTAGCACACTGTTGTTTGTATTTGAGGATAAAGAGGGATGCAGACACAGGAAAAGACAGTGTCTCACTATGCAGCTCTGGTTGTCCCAGCTGGAACTCACTATGTTGATTAGGCTGGCCTCAAAGTCAAAGAGAGATTTGCTTGCCTCTGCCTCCAGGGTGCTGGGATTAAAGGTGTGTGTAACCCCACCCAGTTTCGCAGCCCATCTTTGATGGTACTTCATTTGCAGTTTCATTTGAATTCCTGGAAGTTGCCCAGTGATGGAGGATTTCTTGTCTTGTTTTTGTTTTTCCAGAGCCATGCCAGGTGGAAGTGAGGCTGTTGCTGGCCTACAACTCTGGTGCACGCATTCCAAAATCTCCATGGATAGAGGGTGGTGAGATGTCACCACAGCTGGAAACCAGCATCGAGGGCACGATTCCCTTCAGTAAGCCTGTGAAAGTTTACATAATGCCCAAGCCTGCAAGACGCTGACCCACAAGCAGTCTTCACAGCCGTGGCCTAGAGGCCCTTTCTGGGTACCAGTGAGCAGAAGTGGTGTGGAGGCGTGAACAGTCAACCTTACAATTTCATTTAGTATCCTACACAGGGTCGATCATTTTTGCTTAAGGACAAATACTCTGGTTTATCTCCTCCGTTCCATAATAAAGTTGAGAAAACACCTAGCTGTTCTAGTTTCCGGTCCTTAAAAAATAAAAAAGAGCCATAGCATTAATTCTGAGATGTAAAACATATGGTCTGATTTTCCAGGCATTTCCAAGTCCTGATTATTCAAGCCATAGTCTTGTTTCTTGAAGTAACAGTTTGTTTGCCAAAGTCAACTCCAAAGCCGTTTTAACAGCTGCATATTAATCACTGAATGATTCTGAAGGACCTTGGACATCTGTTGTCTTCCTGAGAGACCTTTCCTAACCAGGCCATGGATGGGCCAGGAAATGACAGAATGGCAGGACAATAAGTCCTTCTCATCCTGAGATAAATTCTCGATCATGCTTCCCATTATCCTCAGAATCTCTTTCCAATGGTGGTATGTGCCCTTAATCCCAGCACTCGGGAGGCAGAGGCAGGGGGATCTCTGTGAGTTCGAGGCCAGCCTGGGCTACAGAGTGAATTCCAGGACAGGCTCCAAAACTACACAGAGAAACCCTGTGTTGCATGGGGGTGGGGGGGGGACGGGACACGACACCATATTTTGGGAAAGAAAGTAGTGTTGTGGGAAGATGGTTCCCAGTAGAAGAAAATAAGACGCTACCTGGAGCTGCATAAAAGGTCCAGGTGAGACAGACTACGTCAGTGCTGCAGAGAGGCTAACTGGGAAGCAGGCCTGTGCTGTGTGTGTGTGTGTGTGTGTGTGTGTGTGTGTGTGTGTGTGTGTGTGGCATCCACATGAGGCTTAGAGATTAAGTCACAGTTTGAAAAACTGTATTCATTCAAAGGATTCCAAAGGCCCAGGCTATTCCACTACAGGGAAATTATATGGGTGCTCTGGATTGAGTATGTCTCCTAAAGTTCACATACGGGAACCACATCCATAAGGCCACATTGTTGGAAGCAGGCCTCATAAGGGGTGGTGCAGTTAGTCATGAGAGCCTTGCCTTAGGATTGGGTTAATGTCATTATAATGGGACTGGGTTACTTAGCAAAAACAAGGTTTTTGGGCCAACCATGGTGGTGCACACCTGTAATCCCAGCACTCTGCAAGCAGAGGCAAGTTGGATCTCTGAGTTCAAGACCAGCCTGGTTTACATAGTGAGTTTTAGGACAGACAAAGCTGAGACTCTCTCTCTCAAAACAAAAAACAAGGTGTGTATGGGGGGGGGGGGGGGCATGGTCTCAGTGGCATTGCTGGGAAGAGCTGTGCAAGCATGAGGACCTGAGTTTGAATTCCCAGCACCCACATAAAAGCTGGACTTGTTGGCATGCATCTGTAACTATAGGATGGAGTTGAGGCAGGAAGATCCCTCAAGTTCATTGGCCAGCCTCCCTAGCCAAATTGATAAATGCAGACTCAGTAAGATTCTGCCTCGAAACTAAGATAGGTGTGTATGGTGCTGTAACCCTTTATCCCAGCACTCGAGACATGGGCAGGTGGGTCTCTGCATTCAAGGACAGCCTCAGTGTGCACTGAGGTCAAGGCCATCGAGAGCTATATAGTAAGACCCTGTCTTGGAAACAACGAAACACTTAAGGTGGAGACAGAAAGATACTCAGCATATGGAAGTGTGCCACGAGCCTGACATCTCAGTTTGATCCTGGATGTCGTGGTACACATCTGTAATCCCAGCCCTCCCACTGCAAGACAAGAGGCAGAGACAGATCTCCCAGAAGCCAGGGGTAAGATAACTGGATATGTACAGTGTGGAAGACATGAGAGGCCCTGCCTCAAGAACAGTGAAAGAAGAGCCAACTCCTGAAAGTTTTCCTTGGATCTCTGCACACACTGTGGCATGTGTGGGCACACTCAAGCCACACACTCTCATGTACAATAATAAATACATTTTAAAGTATATTGCATTTGTAGGGTTGTTTTACTTGCATGTATGTGTAGTACATGTGTGCCTGGTGCCCTCTAACTCCATGGAACTGGAGTTAAAAGCAGTTATGAGTCTCCATGTGGGTCTTGGGAATTGAACAAAGTCCACTACAACCAGAGCTCTTAACTGCTGAGCCATCTCTCCATCTCCCAGTAAATACTTTTTTAAGGTTGGGAGCAGTTGAGGACACTGATGTCACCTCTGGCCTTCACATGCATGCACACATGTGAAAAGGGTGAGTTTGGCTCCTTTGCTACTCCTGCCCTTCTCTATCATGGGTGACACACCATGAAAATCCCTGACAGATACCAGGCTATGATCCTGGACTTCCCAGCCTTCAGAACCATGAATCAAACAAGTGCCTGTTCATAAATTGCCTGTTCTTGAGTATTCAGCTACAGTAAGTGATATATTAAAAGACTTAAAACAATGGCAGAACCTTCAAATGCCCAGCTCTCCAATGTTTTGTAAAGTAGGAATAAGCATATGTTGTGCTGGCTAGTTTTATGTTCACTTGACACAAGCTATAGTCGCCTGAGAGGAGGGAGCCTCAGTTGAGAAAATGCCTCCAAAAGATGCAAGGTCCTTATCGGAGCTGAGGACCGAGTCCAGGGCCGTGGGCTTGCTAGGCAAGTACTCTACCACTGAGCCAAATCCGCAACCCTGCATTTTCTTAATTAGTGGTTGATGGGAGAGGGCCCAACCCACTGTGAGTAGGGACACTCCTGGGTTCTATAAGAGAGCAGGCGGAGCAAGCCTCCATGGCCTCTGCATCAGCTCCTGCTTCCAAGTTCCCACCCAATTTGAGTTCCTGCCTTGCCTTCTCTCAGTGGACTGTGATTTGGGATATGTAAGCCAAATAAACCCTTTCCTCACCAAGTTGCTTTTGGTCATGTTTCATCATAGCAATAGAAACCCTGACTATGACATATGTCACAGTTATTGAGATGGATAGGTGACACTGGTAGTATCTGCATCTACAGTCAGTCTTGGTCATATCTGGAAGAACTTGGAGAGCTTATGAAAGTAATAGCAAGAATATACATGGGGTTGGGGATTTAGCTCAGTGATAGAGCGCTTGGCGAAAGGCCCTGGGTTTGGTCCTCGGCTCAAAAAAAAAAAAAAAATACACAGTTACTCGAGGTGAAGCTAGAGCTTAAATTCAGCGTGTGACTTTTCAGTTGTGCCTGGTGTAACTCTACACGAACTAATTTCCAACTGCTCTACTAAGTAGGTACTTCTATCTTCATTTGATAAACAAAATAATTAAAATCTAGAGAAATTGGGCCAGTGAGCTGGCTCAGAGGGTAAAGGCACTTTCCACCAGGGTAACAGCTTGAGTTCTTTGGGACCTAAATAGTGAAAAGGAGAGAAAACTCTTACGAGTTGTATTCTGACCTCCATGTTCCATGTCATGTGTGCTCTTCCCCCCACTTAATATTAATCAAATTCTTAAAACCCAACCAAAATGTAGAGAAATTACCTCATTTGCTCTGTCAGACAACCAGCAACTGGCACATCTGGTAGTCTAGCTCCAAGTGGCTGTAACTGCTATAGAGGTAGGCGGGGAAGAGGAAAAGTGGACTTTTCAAGTGTGTTCATCTGTTTCATATCTCAGAGATGTGCCACCATTGGGCTTTCATGTCAAAACAGCACAAGTCCCAGAAAAGATGCTGACCATAGAAACTGAAGTTTGAAGACAGGCTGAATAAAAAGACCCTGGCCCTGAGCTGATGGCCTCTGCTGGATTGTGGCAAAAACTGAAAACATTAAGACCTATGGCTGCTAACTGAGCCCATTATGGTATAACTTTTGAAAATCTAATGGAATAATATGCTGGATATGATATCCCTCTTTAAAAATTCCTACCAGGGGCTGGAGAGGTGGCTCTGGTTAAGTGTGCTTGCTGTTCAATCATAAGCACAGGATTTAAATTCCATGATTATCTGGGGTGGCTCAGAACACCTGCAGTTCCAGCTCCAATGATGCTGAAGCCTCTTCTGGCCTCCACAGGTACCAGTACACATTACACAGACTGGTGTACATGCATAAATCGAATTAAAAAACCTTAAAGTTTCCTTCCAGCTTCTCTCTCCGTCACAGGTGGGAAACAGGCTTCGAGTGTATGTTTTGCTCAGAGCCCAGGCTAGGACTTGCACTTTTCTTAAAGCTCCAGATGTACTTTTCCTGTGCAAGGTGGACATACAGTACGGTGCAGATTCTGATCCAGTAGCAGGATACCTCTTTCAAAGCTGTGTGAGAATTGTGGGCTATCCTAGGATCTGTGAAATTTGCCATGCTGGTAGAGTTTGGACAGACATTGAACAAATCCCAACAAGCCTGTTACTGAGGAATTCAATTATTGGAGGAGACAGGCTCAACCTTTGAAATTCCTTGTACTCAGAAATGTCTGGTTCTGTGAAATATGAGAGTTTTTCTTCTTCTACATCCGGCTCCACACTTTTTCACTGACAAGAAATGTTCATGGCGGTGTGTCTCTAGCCCAGCTCCTAGCATATGCCAGGCAAGGAAAAGAACATGACATGCCCCTCAAAGCAAATCCTGAGTCCAAACTTCTGAAAAGACATTTGGCGTTCACATGACCGAGTTGAAGAACCAGTATGTAACACATGGCTGATTCTTGTCTTAGGAACCACTCAGGCTAGAAAAATTGAGAGCTGTGCTTCCTACAGACTGAATCAAAGAACTTAAAAGATGAATATAGGGACTACGGATAACTTCACAGAAGAAGAGCTTCTCCATGTTCTCTGTGTAGACCAGATTTGGAAATAGCAGCTTTTATATGATGTATAATGACCAAACTGCCAGATACTTCTCAGTCAAAGGAGTTTTAACTGCTTCCCCCACCTCCTTCTTATTTCGTTTTTAATAACGTAGGGACAATGCAGGTTGTAATGCAATTACAGCCATACCTGATTCAATACCCACCGGAGTCATCTTAATTTAGATTGTGGGGGGACAGAGATTACATTACCAAAGATTCCCCCACAGCTGCATAGGACTAGCTTGATAAGCTGAGGGTCCGTAGCTAGAAAGATCCTGTCAGTCATCGGACAAGGGCACTAAGAAGGAGCTCCCGGATCTACAGTGGGTGTCAAGTCTGTGCGGAACCCACAGTGACCTCCAGGGCACTAGGAGGTATATCGCTTGACAGAGATGAGAACACAATGCTAGTGCTAACCTGACCTGGTCGGTTTCCGGGTGAAGTTAAAACAGTATCTCCAGTTCACTCTAGTTGTCTGCTCTTTTCTTTTCTTTTTTTTCAAGACAGGGTTTCTCTGTGTAGTTTTGGTGCCAGTTCTGGATCTCACTCTGTAGACCAGGTTGGCCTCTCCAGTGATGGGATTAAAGACGTACGCCACCACCGCCTGGCTAGTTGTCTGGTCTTATAAGGTAAGTCTTAATTTGCTCCCTAATCTATAGATTGGCTCCCACGAGGCATCCACGAGCAGCTGCCTCATTTGAGGCTGCTAACTTCTCCAAACCAGTCATCCCTTCCCCAGCTCCCCTCCTTGGGCTGCGGCAGGCCTTCTGCTAGCCTCCTGACGAGGAGAGGGAATGGCCAGTTCTCCTGGAGTGGGCGTGGCCTTGGGTCAGATGGCTGGTACAGAGCAAGCAGCGGCCTCCTGCTTCTCTCCCTTCCAAGGATCTGTCCATCTCTACCTTCTGTTCTGAACTTAATTCAGGTCTTCACACTTGGGGATGACCATGGGAGGCAAGAGGCAGGGCTCAGGCACCTTGAGGCCAGCACACAGTTGCCTGGGCATGTACAGATACTGAAGGTATGATCGTGCATTGCCCTACCCGTCTTTACAGTTCCTAGGGGGTGCTGGTACAGGCTCCCACTGTGATTCGTTTATAAATTACTGTGATTTTATGAATTAAAATGTTTGTAAAATAAAAATTTTTTAAAGATGCCTAATTGGACCACCCACGTAGCTCAGAGCAAAAAAATCAGCCTTTTAAGGCTATTGCTTTAACATCAGCTAGCGTAGAATGATTTTATTTCACTATAGATGTGATAAATACAACATCTAGTAAAAGTCTAGTTCAGGCAGCTGCCAAGTAAATCTGGTGAGCTAATAGGCATTTAAGTATCTTTTCCCATTTATTATTTATTATGAGTATGAGTGTTTTGCCTATTGTATGTCTGTGTAACGTGTGAGCAGTGTCCATGGAGGCCAGAAGAGGGTGTCAGATCTCCTGGGACTGGATTTACAGACTGCTGTGAACTGCCCTGTGGGTGCTAGAACTCTGATCCTCTGGAAGAGGCCAGCTCTTAGCTGCTGAGCCTCTCCAGAGACTCAACTTTTGCATCTTGGCAGTGGGGCATGTGCCTTTAATCCCAGCACTTGGGAGACAGAGTCAGGCGGATCTCTGTGAGTTCGAGGCCAGCCTGGGCTACAGAGTGAGTTCCAGGACAGGCTCCAAAGCTACACAGACAAACCCTGTCTCGAAAAACAAAAAAAAAAAAAAAAAAAAAAGAAAGAAAGAAAGAAAGAAAGAAAGAAAGAAAGAAAGAAAGAAAGAAAGAAAGAAACAAACTGTAAGTTACACCTCTCCAGGTGCCTAGCATCCAGCAACAACTGGTCCTAAGAATTTTTTTTTTTTTTGAGACAGTTTCTCTGTCCTGGAACTCACTCTGTAGACTAGGCTGGCCTTGAACTCACAGAGATCCACCTGCCTCTGCCTCCTGAGTGCTGGGATTAAAGACATGTGATACCACTGCCTGGCAGGTCCTAAGAAATTTAGTAATAGATTTTCAGTAAGTAAGCATGGGAGATAATTGCTGAGTAAGTGAGACAGCTCCATTGGGCTCCAACATCCTGTAAATCTGTAAAGTAAGAAGATGCTATGTAACAATCATAAAATGAAACTAGTTGGTTCATCTTGGCTCCACTGATGGAATAATGATGACAATGATGCTTTTGGTTTATTGAATCCTTAACACATGCCAGACAACGAGAGAAGAGTTACTGCACATTATCACATAATACATACATTGATACCAGGCTCTGACAGACAGAAACAGTGAAACTGAGAGATTATAAATAAAGGTCCTCCCAATGACTCACAGAGAACTGTACTTCAAAACCAAAGCTGTTTGACAACAAAGCCTACACTCACAACCATTTTCCCCGCTGTGCTGTTACTTTGAAACAGGGTGTTGCTATATAGCCCAACTTAGCTTCAAGCTCAAACCTCCTGCCTCTGCCTCTGAAATGCTGGGGTTACAGCTATGTGCCACCATACTCAGCTCTAAAGAGTTCTTTAAAAAAGGAAAAACTAGGGCCTGGAGAGATGGCTCAGAGGCTAACAGCACTAACTACTCTTCCAGGGACTGGAGTTCAATTCTCAGCACTCACATGGTGGCTCACACCATCTGTAACTCCAGTTCCATGGGATCCAACACCGTCTTCTGGCCTCTCACATATGGTACACAAACATATATACAGACAAAACATCCACACATATAAAATACACATTTTTTAAAGATTTATTTATTCATTATGTATAGTGTT
This sequence comes from Peromyscus melanophrys, assembly GCA_902168415.1. Lineage (NCBI taxonomy): Eukaryota > Metazoa > Chordata > Mammalia > Rodentia > Cricetidae > Peromyscus > Peromyscus melanophrys. Next base: position 14,812 of record CABHPR010146457.1, read on the forward strand.
CTGTCTGCATGTATGAGCACCAGATCTCATTACAGATGGTTGTGAGCCACCATGTGGTTGCTGGGAATTGAACTCAGGACCTCTGGAAGAGCAGCCAGTGCTCTTAACCTCTGAGCCATTTCTCCAGCCCATAAAATACAATTTTTAAAAATAAGAAAGAAACAAAAACAAGGACACTGATGGTTTAAAGTTCTCTCAATATAGTCTGAGGTTTCACAAAGGCCACCTCTTCTATTAAATAATAGAAAAAAAGAAAAAAACTATCTGAGCCTGTGGACCTTGTGCTGGCTAGTTTTTATGTCAACTTGACACAAGCTAAGGCCATCTGGGAAGAAGGAATTGTTTTGGTTTTTTTTGTTTTGTTTTGTTTTTTGAGACAGAGTTTCTCTGTGTATCCCTGGCTGTCCTGGAACCTACTCTGTGGACCAGGCAGGCCTCGAACTCAGAGATCTGCTTGCCTCTGCCTCCCGAGTACTAGGATTAAAGGCAGGAAGAAGAAATTTTAATGGAGAAAATGCCTCCATAGGATTGGCCTATAAGCAAGTCTATAGGACATTTTCTTGATTGATAATTGATGTGGAAGGACTCAGCTCTCTGTGAGTGCTGCCATCCCTGGGCAGATGGTCCTGGACAGTATAAAGAAGCAGACTAACCAAGCCATGGGGAGCAAGCCAGTAAGCAGCTCTCCTCCATGGCCTCTGCATCAGCTCCTGTCTCCAGGTTCCTGCCTTGAGTTCCTACCCTGACTTCCCTAGATGATGAACTACAAGCTGTAAGCTGAAATAAACTCTTTCCTCCTCAAGCTGCTTTTGGTCATGGTGTTTTATCACAGCAATAGAAACCCTGAAACAGACATCCACTCCATCCCCAGCATTTTATATTTAGGGGATCTGAGAGCTGTCTGGCTGAGTCTAGAACCTGCCTCAAAACTAGCTGTGGGCATATTTCCGCTGTCACTCAAGTGTTCTCGTGTTTTGTTGATGTCATCTGCACAAAGATCTTCCATGAGCACATATGTGAAACAGCATCCATCACTCATCCCACTTTTCAAAACTGATTTTATATACAGCCTTTATCTGTTGACTTACTTTCTGCCCTAGTATATAAGCATCATGAAAACAAATCATTTTTGCTATTTCTCTGGAGCCTACAGCAGTGTCTGGCATATAAGTGTTTTAAAAATAGTTGGGTTGGGCATGGTGGTACATGCCTTTAATCTCAGTACTCACAAGGCAGAGGCCAGCAGATTTCTGTGAGTTTGAGGCCAGCCCGGTCTACAAAGCAAGTTCCAGGACCCTACATAGCCAGGACTGTGTAGAGAGATCCCATCTCAAATCCACCACACCCCAAGCCAAACAAAAAAGTTGGATTAATGGGTAAAGGTTCCAAAGCATCGATTGTGGTGAGATCTTTAATGCTCTGAACTTTTTCAACCTTTGTTTTTGTGTGAAGTTTCTTATACTTTCAGTCTACTACATACTCCACTACTAAACATCAGTAAATAGCTCTCTCTCTGATCTAAGCAACCTGAAGGGCAGGAACTCTGCATTAGTCTTCTGTCAATCTCCCCCAGGAACGTACACCCATGTTCAGCATGCACAGCGGAGGCTGCTGTGGAGAATGGTAAGAGAGACAGTCAAGGCGTTGTTGCTTAGTGCTTTATTCTCTGTGACTCCATCAGCAGGTGGAATGGAAGATGCCTCCTACTCTTACCCCTTGGGCAACCAAGGCATTATACTCCTTCACCGCCTGCTCTGTCTGGAGGACCCGCACATCAATGCCCTGTTTCTGGAGGTACTCCACAGTGGATGGAGGCACCTGGGAAGAAGGGAAAGAGATGAGTGAGAAGGGGGGAAGGGGCCTCAGAAACTTCTTTTCCTGTCATAGGCAAGTGCATGTTACCGAATTAGACAGAGCACCTGTCACCTCTCAGTCACCCAGGGTGTCACCACTCAAAACTTGGCAGGGAGCCCCAGTGAGTTCCAGAAAAGCTCCCGAGGAGCTGGGGTTCTACTGCAGCGCTTCAGAGTGTGTGTGCATGCATGGGGCCCTGAGTTTGCTCCCCAGTACCAGGGTAGGAAAACCAAACCACTGTTGAGTCCCCCAATGTCTCACACTCACGCTTTAGCCCTGGTGAAAAGGGAGGGGAATGCAGGACTTCTGACTCAGCCTTAGGTTGAAGCCCTTCTGGCAGTGGAATGGTGAGTAAGGAATCAAATTCAGCACGCACTTCTGTGTTTATAAATCAAGGATAGTCAAGTCAAGCCACAGGCTTGTTAAGAGAACTGAGTTAAGGTGCAAAAAATGTCTAACATGGTGCATATCCCATGCTGTGTAAATTTCTGAAGTTTAATCAGGGCAACTTAAGTCTAAAGTCAGACCTGCCAGGTGCCAAGCCACAAGACCTTCCACTAGCTTTTAAATGTGTTGAACCTTCCGGTTTCCTCTCCTGTAAAGCAGGGCTAACAATACTTAAATCACAGGGTTTGTATGAGGATGTCATTGACACTCTATATACCCTGCAACTCAAATGTCTTCTCAGAGTGCACAGTGGAGGCTGGTATGGAGAATGGACCACTCATAAGCAATCTCTCTCTGTCTCTCTCTGTCTCTCTCTGTCTCTCTCTGTCTCTCTCTGTCTCTCTCTCTGTCTCTCTCTCTGTCTCTCTCTCTGTCTCTCTCTCTCTCTCTCTCTCTCTCTCTCTCTCTCTCTCTCTCTCTCTCTCTCAAGATTTATTTGTTATGTATACAAGTGTTCTACCTGCATATAGGCAGACAGACCAGAAGAGGGCACCAGATCTAACTACAGATGGTTGTGAGCCACCATGTGGTTGCTGGGAATTGAACTCAGGAGCTCTGGAAGAGCAGCCTGTGCTCTTAACCGCTGAGCCATCTCTCCAGCCCAAGCAACCTCTCTTAAGGCACCATTTTGCTTACAGTATTTATCTGAAGTTATCTAGTTTTGGGTGTTTTAACTTTTTAAAAAAAATTTATATTTGTTTTATTATTTTATGTGTATGGTGTTTTGTCATGGACACTGAATGCAACCAATGCACAGACATACATGCAGGCAAAAAGATCTCTGTGAGTTTGAGGTCAGTCTAATATACATAGTGAGTTCAAGGATAGCCAGGCCTACACCAGGAGACCTTGATTCAAAAAACAAACAAACAAACAAACAAATGGGATATCATCTTTATAACTGTATTATGAATAATTAAAGTATTTTCTACAGCTCAGGCACCACTGTTCCAGGCATTGAAGACACTGAGATAAATAAGTTGAATGAGGTTTTGTTATCACCATCAATTAAAAAGCATGCTAGAAGGGGCTGGAGAGATGGTTCAGCCGTTAAGAGCACTTGTTGTTCTTGCAGAGGACCCAGGTTTGAGTCCTAACACCCACATGAAATCTCACAAACATCTGTAACTCCCAGCCTGGGCATCTGCCCTCTTTTGGCCTCGACTAGACACATACATAGTGCAAAGATGTTCATGCAGGTGAAACAACTATACAGAAAAATCAATAAACCTTTTTAAAGTCACACATATTTTAATTCTTTTATTTAATTTCGTGTGTATGGGTGTTTTGCCGGCATGTATTGTCTATGCACCACATTCAGACCTAGTGCTTTTGCAGACCAGAAGAGGGTATCAGATCCCTGGAGCTGGAGTTAGAGATAGTTGTGAGCCATCATGTGGGTCCTCTGCGAGTGTTCCTGTTGTGAGTCATTGTGCAGGTCCTCTGTAACGGTCTTAAGTGCTGAGTTATTGTGCAGGTCCTCTGTACTGGTCTTAAGTGCTGAGTCATTGTGTAGGTCCTCTGTAACGGTCTTAAGTGCTGAGTCAT
>CABHPR010146457.1:18670-38826 GCA_902168415.1 Peromyscus melanophrys
TGAGTCATTGTGTAGGTCCTCTGTAACGGTCTTAAGTGCTGAGTCATCTCTTCAGGGCTGCTTCGTTCTCTGCAGGTAAAGCAGCAAGCTAGGCATAGTGGTTCATGCCTCTACTTCTGGCACTTAGATGGTAAAGGCAGGAGGATCACACAAGTTCCAGGCCAGTCAGGGATACAGAGAAAGATCCTGTCAAACACTAAACAAAAATACAAATGATAAAGAACTGGAGATGGAGCTCAAGGCAGAGTACTTGCCTAGCATGCAAGAAGCCCTGAGTTAATCCCTAGCATGGCATAAACTGTGTGATAGTGCATACTTATAATCCTAGCATTCAGGATGTAGGGGCAAGAGGCCCAAAAGTTCAAGGACCAAATATGTGCCTCCAATGTGCCTCTTAATGGCTTTTCAGCAAACAATGGACCCATGTTTAAGAGGGGTTCTATAAGTACATCCATCACCTACTGACACTGTTGCTGCCCTGTGAGCACACACATGTTCACAAAGTGATAAAGAACAATGCACTGCTCGGAATGGATCCCTGCTGTTGACCAACATGACTGACAGACTGGATAACTGCAGAGCATGAGAAATTCTGGAACTGAGAGTTTGTGAGAGACAGCTGAAACACAGTCAGGGTTGGGCACAGACTTGGAAAGCCCCCATTCTGACAAAGTAGAGAGTGTATGCTGCTGTGGAATATCTTTCTGTAAGCTGTGAATATGTGAATATGAAATAAAGCTGCACTGGCCTATGGCAAGGCAGCTTAGAGGTAGGCGGGAAATCCAAGCAGATACACAGAGAGAAGAAAGGAGAGGAGAGGAGAGGAGAGGAGAGGAGAGGAGAGGAGAGGAGAGAGAGAGAGAGAGAGAGAGAGAGAGAGAGAGAGAGAGAGAGACCAGTCGCCGCCGCCGCTGCAGCCAAAGGAGAAGCAAGTAATGCCACAGCCACATGGCAACTTATAGATTAATAGAAATGGGTTAAGTTATAAGAGCTAGCTAGCAAAAAGCCTGCCATAGGCCATGCAATTGGTAATTAATATTAAACCTCTGAATGATTATTTTATAAGCGGCTGAAGGACCACAGGGCTGAACAGGAACTCGGAACGGGGACGGGGATGGGGACTGGGATGGGGACAGGCAGAACCTGAGAAACCTTCTAGCTACAGTTGCAGTCTTACTCATCCTAGGCCACTTTATTGGTCAGCAAAATGAGAAAACATGATATGTAGAGCTGAATTCCAATGAAGGAGGTATCTATGAAAGCTAAGGTCCAAGGGATAAATGTCTGTCTCAGAAATGTAGACAGCAGAACCTACCTTCAAGGCCTCACTCATTCCTCTGCCTATCACAAGAGTCTGCACACCCTTCTCAGCGACTTCCTTTACATCTGCAGGCTGCACCCCAGGAGAATGCTGGATATGGAAGAGAGAGCAGAAGGTACCAATTTTTCTTTACAACAGAATTACTTTTTTAATTTTTTATTTTGCCAGGCAATGGTGGCGCACGCCTTTAATTCCAGCACTTGGGAGGCAAACACAGGCAGATCTCTATGAATTCAAAGCGGGTCTGGTCTACAGAGCGGGTTCCAGGACAGCCAGGGCTATTACACAGAGAAACCCTGTCTCAAAAACAAAAACAAAAAACAAAAAGCCAAAAACAAAAAAGAGATTTCAATTTAGGAAACAATTAAGAATCCTGTGGCGCACGCCTTTAATCCCAGCACTCGGGAGGCAGAGGCAGGCGGATCGCTGTGAGTTCAAGGCCAGCTTGGGCTACCAAGTGAGTTCCAGGAAAGGCGCAAAGCTACACAGAGAAACCCTGTCTCGAAAAACCAAAAAAAAAAAAAAAAAAAAAAAAAAGAATCCTGGGCCTGGGAATGTAAAGAAACGCAGAGAAGCCCTGCCCCCAAATAAACAAATAAATAAATAATGATAAGAAAAGCAAAAGGAAAGGTAAGCACAAAAGCCCCCATTCTCACATTACAGATAAGGGAACTGAAGCTCAGAAAAAACATACACAACTTGGTTAAGATGGCCCAGCTGGCAAGTGGTAGAGCTGGGATTTGAACTCAGACACACATCGCTTCTGCTATAATGAATGCTTTTTACTGAAGCTTGAAAGAATAAAACATATCGGGCTAAGCCCACCAACTAGCCTATGTAAGTCCTATTTTCTCGCAGGAAAATCTCCCTTTCTATCCCTCTCCTCTCCCTCCAATGGAGCTAAGGGCAGAGGCAGGCGGATCTCTGTGAGTTCAAGGCCAGCCTAGTCTACAGAGCCAGTTGCAGGACAGCCAGAGCTACATAGTGAGACCCTGCCTCGAAAAAGCAAAACAATGACAACAAAAGAGCTCGTGTTTCTTTCTAGAGGAGCCAGCTTTGGGTTCCAGCACCCATGCGGAGGCTCACAACTGTCTGCAACTCCAGTCCCTGGGACCCCAATGCCTTCTTCTGGTGTCTGTGGATACTGCATGCAAGGTTTGCACAGACATACATGCGGGCAAAACACCTATGCAGACAAAATAAAATAAAAATTAAATTAAAAAAGTGTTTGGGACTTAAACTTGTTTACGGGTTTTTATTTTATGTGTAAGTGTTCTGCCTATCTGAGTATCCATGTACCATGTGCACGTCTAGTGTCTATGGAGGTCAGAAAGGAGTGTCAGATCCCCTAGAAATGGAGTTACAGCTATTGTGAGCCACCATGTAGGTACTTAAACTCAAAAACAGGTCTCCTAGAAGAGAAAGAAGTGCTCTTAACTTCTGAGACATCTCTTCAGCCCCAGATTGTAATGTTTGAAAATTATTTAAAAATTATAAAAGGTAAAACTGGAAAAGGAACATACTCACATGATTACAACTATTGATTAAAGACTATAAAGGATTGGATCCGACGCTCTTCTTAGTCCCACACTCTGTGATCAATCCTAGATCACCCTGAACTTAATAAACATGATTTAAAGAATTTCTTTTTTTTTTTTTTTTTTCTGGAGCTATGACCACAGTGAACGTTTACTAGAATTGCCACAATCCCCAAACTCTTAGGGCTCACGTTGTTTCATGATAGTAACTAGTGCTAGAAATGCAGTGCAAGGTGGTAAGGAGTGCAGAACTAAAGTCCTCCGGGGATTCGGACTAGAGCTAGCTGAAGGCGGTCAGAGTTGCTTGATCAGTGGACCGCATGTGATGAATTCAGCTGCTGCTGCCGCTGTCCTGCAGGCCCACAGTGTCTGTACTGAGCAATAAAAGATAACAGCAGGGGCCTGTGGATCCAGGCACTGGCAGTAATTACTCCTGGCTTCTTGTGGAAACCTGGAATTGGAGCATCACACTGTTATCGAGGCATCTTCAACCTGCCCTCAGCTCCTGTTTGCTTCCAGGTCCTCAAGGCAACCAGGCGTTCATTGAGCATGGCTCTGTTCTTTAGTGAGAGGCTCTTATCACGCAGCCGAGGGCTGTAAAGCTCAGTTTTTTTCTTGGGGGAAAGCTATTAATTGTAGAACAGTGTCTTGACTGCTACCCATTAGAGCAACCAGACAAGAGGATTTCATCCTTTGTGGCTCAGAAATTTTATGATCAAGTTGAAAAGGAAACATGCCTAAATTAAACTTTCAAAGAATCATTTCCTTCTACCAAAATTACAGGCTTGTGAATGGATAGTAGGGGTACTATTAGCTGGCTGCACTGTGGTAAAAGCAGACTCTGCGAGGGAAGGTTCAAGATTGTTGGGATCTATCCCCTGTAGATACTGTCTAAGGGAAGGTTCCAGATTGCTGGGATCTATCCCCTGGAGATACTGTCTAAGGGAAGGTTACAGATTGCTGGACTCTATCCCCTGTAGATACTGTCTGAGGGAAGGTTCAAGATTGCTGGACTCTATCCTCTGGAGATACTGTCTGAGGGAAGGTTCAAGATTGCTGGACTCTATCCTCTGGAGATACTGTCTGAGGGAAGGTTCAAGATTGCTGGACTCTATGCCCTGTAGATACTGTCTGAGGGAAGGTTCAAGATTGCTGGACTCTATCCTCTGGAGATACTGTCTGAGTTGTATTCTCATTGTCCCTCGCCTGAATGAACAGCTTCTCCACTGATCTCTTATTCTACCAGGGCACTGGCTGCTTTTCTGCCACGGTATGCTGAAACTTCTGACAGCAGTTCTCCGCAGTGATTTTAGCCTCCCTCATTCCAGCCTTGGGCCACAGGAGGCCTGAGTTTCATTTTAAACAACGCTCCCATGATCCCACTAATAAGGGGAGGCTGAAAATAGTCTTCTGTTGCATGCTTGCCCATGACCAGCACTCTCAGGAATGGGAGGTCCTGTGGGGCAGTACATACGATTCAGAACCAAACTGTACCAGGTCTAAATCCTGCACCTGTGGTACAGGGTTGACAAGGCCCACATACAGCTTTGTTTTAAGGGCAAAGTACATGTCAGGAAGGATCTGGAACTCCCAATGCCTACTTCTCATCTCAAAGTGTGTGTCTAGGTCTCTTTCCTCTCAACCAAGCCAGTAGCCTGATCTGGCCTAGAATTTTGCCCCTTAAGGACTGAATTCCCAACAACAAAAAATTTGTCCTTGCCAGGAGCTGGAGGTGTGGGACGGAGAAAGTAGTATTGGCTGCTCATGGTTGGGGGGTTCTTTTAGGTATACTAAGTATATCTTGGGATTACTATTATAGTAACTATACAAGCTTATGAATATAAATGGAATTTTGGGTCTATTACATTACATTGTGTAGCTTATTGGGTGTGTATGGGTGTTTTGTCTACATGTATGTATGTCTGTGCACCATGTGATTGCCTGATGCTGGAGGAGGCCGGAAGAGTGTGTCAGACACCCTGAAACTGAAGTTACAGATGGTTGTGAGTTGCCATGTGAGTGCTGGGGATCGAATCCAGGTCTTCTGGAAGATTAGCCAGTATTCTTAACTGCTGAGCCATCTTTTCAGCCTTACATTATGCACTTCAAAAGGATAAGTTTAATAGAAATGAATATGCTCAGCAGAGAAGAGGGAGACCTTGGCTGTTTAGGAGGTTGGAAGTTACTTGGTCAGCCTCCTGGAGTGTCAACCAATCTAATCACCAGAGTCTTACCTCAGTTCCCGTTTCTCTCCAATCCCAAGCCCGACTGCCTCCTGGCCATACTTTGCAATCCTTATAGGTTAAGGTAGAGCCTTGCACTTTCATTTGTCCCCAAGAGAGGGAAGCAATTTTAGGGGAAGCCATAGGCAACTGAGCTGAAATCTGAAATTAAAAGAAAAAGATGCTAAGTCAGCCACTAAGGAAAGTTGAAACCACTCTAAAATTCAGAGATAGATGCCCCAATTCTCCACATGAGGTACCCTTCTCTAACAAGATCCTTACCCCATTGTGAATACAGGTCTTTACTGAGCACTTCTCTAAGACATAAACATTATTCTTGGGATCCAGAATTGTGAAAGCATGGAGAGCAGAGGTGACCATTATTCTGAAGACTCCAGAGGTAAACCTCAGGATAAAGTCTGAAAGTGTAGATTTAGCAGGGTGTGGTGGTGCACACCTTTATCCCAGCTATGGGAAGGCGGAGGAGGTAAGTGGATCTCTGTGAGTTTGAGGCCACTCTGCTCTACAAAGTGAGTTCTAGGAAAGCCAAGGCTGTTACACAGAAAAACCCTGTCTCAAAAAACAAACAAACATGGGGCTGGAGAGATGGCTCAGTGGTTAAGAGCACCGACTGCTCTTCCAAAGGTCCTGAGTTCAATTCCCAGCAACCACATGGTGGCTCACAACCACTTGCAATGAGATCTGGTGCCCTCTTCTGGCCTACAGGGACACATGCAGGCAGAACACTGTATACATAATAAATAAATAAATCTTTAAAAAAAAAAAAAGAGCACAGGCTGCTCTTCTAGAGGTCCTGAGTTCAATTCCCACCAACCACATGGTGGCTCACAACCATCTCTAGTGGGATCTGATGCCCTCTTCTGGCATAAAGGTGTACATGCAGATTGAGCACTCATTCATAAAATAAATGAATAAATCTTTAAAAAAAATTAAAACAACAAAACCAACAAAAACAAAACAAAATAATAAAGTGAAAGAAAAGCTCAACACCTTGATTTTGAAAATAAAACAATTGTCTCTAGAAATAAAATTAAAGACCTACCATAAACTACTAAGTGCTTATTCATACAAAGCACTGAATTTCAGATTAATGCAGCTCCCAGGAAGTCCTATCCACATTCTGTAGGCACCTAAGTTCAACTAAAAGCAAACAGGCTTCCTGTGACTGTAGAGTAAGCACGTGATTGGTAAACTAGGCAGGGACCTAAATTCTCAAAGTTGGAGAGAAGGTTGGAAAGACAGCTCAGTCAGTAAAGTGCTCGATGTGCACGAGGACCTGAGTTAGATCGCTAACACCTTTGTAAAACAAAACAAACCAAAAAACCAGACATGGGCTGGAGAGATGGCTCATGGTTTAAGAGCACTGGCTGCTCTTCCAGAGGTCCTGAGTTCAATTCCCAGCAACCACATGGTGGCTCACAACCATCTGTAATGAGATCTGGTGCCCTCTTCTGGCCTGCAGACAGAACACTGTATACATAATAAATAAACATTAAAAAAAACCCAAAAACCAGACATGGCTGCACACACCTGTAATTCCCATGTTGGGGAGGCAGAGACAGGAGGATCCTAGGGATTTGCTGGCCACTCAATCTAGCTGAATCTTCAGGTTCTAGATTCAGTGAGAAACCCTTTCTCAAAAAAATAAGGTGGAGAGCAAATGGTGGCCTCAATGCTCACATGTATAGCACACACTTATATATAAACACAAAAGATAAAATTCATACAAGGTGACACAGTCACAGAGGCTTGTATAAACTCTCCACATTTCCCAAGTAGACCAGAAACCATGAGCCTATATTCCAAAGACCTGGGTAGCTTAATTCACGGGGACATTACAAGCTGATAATGCCTACATACATGAACAAAGAGAAGCACATGGCATAAGAGGTAAGCAGATATAAAAACAAGTGCGATTTTTAATTAATCCTTCAGTGCACACTTGGATCCATTAGTAGTACACAAAACTCTTGCTGTCTCAAGGCGTATGAATATTGAATTAATTTATGGCTGAATACTATACAGACATAGAAGGAACCCCTAGAAAACCAGTCTTTACAGGTGGATCTCTTAGTTCAAGTCCAGCCTGGTCTGCAGAGTGAGTTCCAAGATAGCCAGGGTTACAAAAAAAAAAAAAAAAAAAAAAAAAAAAAGTGGGGCAGTGGTGGAGCATGGCTTTAATCCCAGTGGGAGGCAGAGGCAGATGGACCTCTGAGTTCAAAGCCAGCCTGGTCTACAAAGTGAGTTCCAGGAGAGCCAGGGCTATACAGAGAAACCCTGTGTTGAAAAACAAAAAACAAACCAACAAACAGAAAAACAGCCTTTAAAATAAAAACAAGATGAATCAAAATATAGGGCTGAACTGGTATTCTAGTGGCTATACACTATAGGGAATCAGAAATAATAGCTTTAGTATTGTGGTTTGAATGTCTTCCAACTTTTTGTGGAGATTTAATTGTAGCAGGTATTTTGGTTTTGGGTGTATCAAAACATGATTTCTCTGTGTAGCCCTTGAACTCACAGAGATCCACCTATCTCTGCCTCCTGAGTGCTAGGACTAAAGGTGTGCGCCACCACTGTCCCAGCTAATTATAGCAGTTTTAAGTGGTTTTTAATTTGTTCTATTATTCATTTATTTAATTTATTTATTTTGAGACAATGTTTCTCTAGTGTGAGAAACCCTGTCCTGGAACTCTTTTTTTTTTGGGGGGGGGGGTTTCGAGACAGGGTTTCTCCGTGTAGCTTTTTGCCTTTCCTGGGACTCACTTGGTAGCCCAGGCTGGCCTCGAACTCACAGAGATCCTCCTGGCTCTGCCTCCCAAGTGCTGGGATTAAATGCGTGCGCCGCCACCACCACCCGGCTTGTCCTGGAACTCTTATGTGGACCAGGCTGGCCTGGAACTCACAGGGATCCACCAGCCTTTGTCTCCCAAAAGGAAGGAATTTGCCACCACACCAGGCTGTTTGTTTTGAGGCAGGGTCTAAGGAATCCCAACTGGCCTTGAACTCATTATGTAGCTGAGGATGACCTTTATTTTCTAACCCTCCTACCTCTACCTCCTAAGTGCTGGGATTATAGGCTTGGATGACCATAGCTAGTATATTCTGTGGTGCTGGGGTTCAAACCCAGGGCTTTCTACAAGCGAGGCAATCACTCTACCCTTGTCTTTGTTTCTTTGAGATAGGATCTTGTGTAGTTCAGGGTAGTTTCTAACTAGGGATCCACTTGCTGGATAAGAGGTGGGGCTTCACAGAATTGATAAGGGTATAGTTATGAGAGCTCTGCCCTTATGGGTTTCCATTTTTACTTATTTTTATTTATTTTTTTTAAAGGTTTATTTATTTACTATATATACAGTGTTCTGCCTGCGTGCCAGATCTCATTACAGATGGTTGTGAGCCACCATGTGGTTGCTGGGAATTGAACTCAGGACCTCTGGAAGAGCAGCCAGTGCTCTTAACCGCTGAGCCATCTCTCCAGCCCATTTTTACTTATTTTTAAAATAAACTTTATCATAAACTTGCATATAAATAAAACATCACACACCAAAATTCTGGTATACTATTATTGGGGGAGTAAGTTGTTCCTGTAAGTAAGTTCCTTACAAAAGGAGGAGCTTGACCTCTTTTTATTTTTTAAATTTTATTTTTGTGTACAATCATGCCTGTGAGCTTGTTTTCACATGAAGAGTGTGGATGCCCACGGAGGCCAGATGAGGTTGTTGGATCCCTGGGGGCTGGAGTTATGGGCAATTGTGAGCTCTCCTATGTGAGTGCCGGAAACTGAACTTAGGTCTTCTAGAAGAACAGCAGTTGCTCTTAACCACTGAGCATCTCTTTGCCCCAACCCTCTTTTCTTGCCCTCTCTTTGCTCTCCTACCATATAATGGATAACCACAAAATGATGCAACAAGAAAGCCCTTTCTAGGGCTGCTTCTTAATCTCGGGCTTTACAGCTTCCAGAATTGTAAGAAATACATTTCTGTTCAGTTATAATGCCTAGCCTCAGGTCGTCTATTATCACAGTATAAAACAGGTTAAGTCACTTAGTATAATCAAATGATCGAACATCTAAAACTTTCAAGACTTCCTTTATTATCTAAAATGTCCAGTTTTCAACAAAATATTATGACATTTAAAAAAAAAAACCAAAAAGTGTAAACACTCTCAGTCAAGTAAATGTACCTGAGTGTCCTCAGATTTGTGATTCCAAATTTAATAAAAGTATGATGACAATGATTCAGTTGACACATAATCTCAAGAAAGTGACATTATGACCAAGCATCAAGTGGATATTCTAGCATGTTATGGTTCTGATGTGGTTGGTTAATGCCGGCTGTCAATGACAAGCACGGATGAACGCAGGCCTTTCAGAGGGAATTAATGACTGCAGCTCTGATGGCTGGGTGAGAAAACAGCACCAGCAACTCAAGCCTCCAGACCTGAGTTTGATACCTGGAACCCATAAAGAAAAGAACTGACTCCTGAAGTTGTTCTGACTTCCTCATACGTGCCATGGCACATGCCCCCATTCACACACAGTGGCTAAGGAACAGGGGACACGATGGCTCAGTGAGGAAAGGCACCACCACCAAACTGCTGGCCGAGTTCGAGCTCCAGGGCCTTTATGGTAGAAGAGAACTGACTCCTGAAAGCTGACCTCTCATCTCCACACATCCACTTCCCAACCCAAACAAATACTAAAAGTAATAAACTGAGAAATACGAAATTGTTTTCAGAGCCCCACATATCCTTTTATTTAGAATATTCTATCACTTTGTTATGTTTGAGACCAGTGTTATTTGTCAAAAACTATGAAACTTTAAAAAAAGGGGATCAATGTCTTTGTCATGAGATCGGCAAGTTTTCAGGAGTGTAGGTTACTATAAAGTAGGTCAACTTCTGCCAGGTGGTGGTGGCACACGGCTTTAATCCCAGCACTTGGGAGGCGGGGCAGGCAGATCTCTGTGAGTTCGAGGCCAGCCTGGTCTACAGAGTGAGATCCAGGACAGGCACCAAAACTACATGGAGAAACCTTGTCTTGCAAAAACAAAAACAAAAAAGTAGGTCAGCTTCTTCTCTCCCTTTTTGGCACATGCTAGATTCCAGTTCTGCTCTTCCGTCACATACAATCATGGGGTTGCTCACTAGGAACTGAGCAGGTGCTAAGCACACATGCAGAGGTCAGAGAACAGCTTGTGAGATTGGGTGCTCTCTTCACCATGTGGGTTCTGGGGACTGAAGTCAGGTCCTCAGGCTTGCCCACTGAGTCATCTCACCAGCCCCAAGTAAGCTTCGTTATAACTACCCAGTCTCACGAACTCTGTTACAGCAACAGCATACAGATCCAGACAAATGGTAAAGGCAGCCAATAGGGGTTTGTAATGGTCAGTGTCCTCCAGAAAAATAGAAGCAGGAGATTACATATATATTAAGCTTATAGTATTCATTTATATATTTAGTTTTTCGAGACAAGGTTTCTCTGTGTAACAGTCCTGGCTGTTCTGGAACTTGCTCTGTAGACCACACTAGCTTCGAACTCACAGAGCTCTACCTACTTCTACCTCTCAAGTGCTGGGACTGAAGGCGTGCGCCATCAAGCCCAGCCAAGATTTCTTTTTTAAAGTCAGGGTCTCAAGTAGCTCAGGATGGTTTCAAACTCACTGTGTAGTCAAGGATGACCTGGAGCTTTTTTTTTTTTTTTTTTGGTTTTTCAAGACAGGGTTTCTCTGTGTAGCTTTGCACCTTTCCTGGAACTCACTTGGTAGCCCAGGCTGGCCTCGAACTCACAGAGATCCGCCTGGCTCTGCCTCCCGAGTGCTGGGATTAAAGGTGTGCGCCACCACCGCCTGGCGACCTGGAGCTTCTGATTCTCTTGCTTCCACTTCTCTAGCGCTGGGATTACAAGTGTGTGCCTCCATCACCACCCTTGGTTTGTTATATTACAAGGTTGAAGGAAATGGCTCACACAATAGAAGGGGTTGGCAAATCCAAAACAAGGAGAAAATGCTGGTTGGTTGTAACATCTAGGGGAAGAGTGGTTGCAGTGTCAAGGACTTATTTCTTCTTCATTAAGAAAACATTAGTTTGCTTTTAGGTTTTTCACCTAATTGGATGAGGCCCACTCAGAGAACCAAGGACAACCTTTTTAAGTCAAGGCATCGTGGGTGTTAGCTACATCTACAAAGTAACTTCACACAACACCTATGGTGGTCTTGGATCAGGTAACTGGACACCAGACCACACTGAAGTGTGAAGTCAACATAAAACCAACGAGCCCAATTCACTCTTTTTTATAAGAGGAACATATGGTTTGTTTCCTCTCCTCCTGCAGCTCTCTCACGTGTCACTGGGCTGTATATATAACCTGTGCTTTCTGTAACCATGCAGATGGGAACAAAAGCTTGAATGAGTAAAATTAAAATGGCCATTGTTAACTGCGGAAAATCACAAGACAGCCAGACTAGGTATAGAGAAGAAAGTCATTCAAAGATATCCTCCCTTTATTTATATTCATTTTTAGAATCCATGAATGTTGAGCTTTCTCCTTGACTGAGCCAACCTTGCAAGAGAGAAACTGGTATGTTTATCTTTGGCCACCCTGAGGCTGAATACCTTCTACATTCCTGAGATGTTCAGTCATGATACCATTACAGGCCAATTTCTCTTTTAAATTATGGGTTTCTTTTTGTCATAAAAATCAGTAATGCCCTGAACAGCAGCCAGTCAGTGTCTTCCTACAGTTGAGTAGACTTTTGTATGAACATAACCCTTAGTCCCAGCTGAGAGTAAGTCTTCACCCCCAGGTACATCAGCAAAGTTGAAATATAGGAGGTTCTGGAGCTACTAGTGTGTAGATGGTAAGCAGTTAAAATTCTTGTGGAGACCACCCAGATGGCCTTGTCAGGAGGCCACAGTGAGGAGAAATGACAATAAGTGAGGAGGAGCTGTTTTACTCCATGTTTGGGACTCTGCTGGGGCATGGGCCATGATCTATTCTTTGTCAATTTCCCACTTCTCTCTCCTAAAAGTACAAAACCTTCAGTAAAGACAACTGCAAAGCCATACTTTTACTCAATACCACTTAACTACTAATGCAATTTTGCTACTTCACTTTCTAAACAGTCATTACAAAATACGTGACCGAGAAGATAAGTTTACTGCTTTGAGTACCGTGCAAGGAAGACAAATTTAAAACACACGACTCCTGTTTTTGAGGCCATATAGTGCAGTACAGAAGAGAAAATGTACACATTTTCCCAGGCATAGTGGGCCACTCCTTTAACACTGTCACTTGGGAGGCAGACGTAGGCAGAGCTCTGTGAGTTCAAGGCCAGCTTACTTCACACAGCAAGTTTCAGAACAGCCAGGGCTACATAGAAGGATCCTGCCTCATTAAACATACAACAACAACAACAAAACAAATAAATAAATAATCAAATGAAGTATTTTTTCCCTTTTTTATAATATAAGATAATTTTTTTAAACTTAAAAGGCTGAGCATGATGGTGTATGCCTTCAATCTCAGCAGCTAGCATAGGAAGGATAACTGAGGCCAGCTGGGGCTACATAGTGAGACCCTGTAAAAAAAAATTAACTTGTTTTTGTGGCATGTGTGTGTAAGTGCACACCACGTTTATGTGGAGGTTAGAACTGCTTCTGTCTTGCCACCTTGTGGGGTCCTAGGACGGAATTCACGTAGTCAGCCTCTACCCGCTGAGCTGTCCCCATGAAAACCTTTTTTTTTTTTTTTTTTTTTTTTTTTGTTTGTTTGTTTTTGAGACAGGGTTTCTCTGTGTAACAGTCCTGGCTGTCCACATTGTAGACCAGGCTGGCCTTGAACTCACAGATATCTGCCCACCTCTGCCTCCCACTCGGCTCCCAAGAAAACGTTTGAGAAGCAGCACAATGAATTATGGGAAATAGTAAATTGGTATGAGCAGAGGATGGCTGTATCTGTACCTTGAGGAATGTGCTATGGTCTCTAACACAAAATACCACAGGTGGCTTAAATGACAGAACTTTCTTTTCCCACTTCGGAAAACCAGAATAGAAGATTAAGATGCAAGATTAACAGCAAGGTTGGTTCCTGGTGAGACCTCTTTATGGCTTGCAAATGGACACCATGCTATGATCTCACATGGCCTTTTCTATAACCATGTACATTCCAGTGCTGCTTCCTACTCTTTGTTTAAAAAAAGATTTGTCTCTATTTATGTGTATGTGCGTATGCCTGCGTGATTCTAAATGCACTACCTGTATGCAGGAGCCCAAAGAGGCCAGCAGAGGGCACTGGATCCTTTGGAACTAGAGTTTCAGATGGTTTGCAGCCGCCTCGTGGGTGCTGGGAACCCAACCTGGGTCTTCTGCAAGAGCATTAAGCACTCTTCTCTGATGAGCCATCTCTCTAGCTCCTTTCTGTAGGGCGAGGAGGAAGCCGGACGCCAAGTGAGTGAGATTCTGAATGAACGCACAGCCATTAAAAGGATCAAGGCCTCAGGCTCATGGGAAATTGGCAAAGCCTTCGTTCCTTATTCAAGTACTCGTGTTTACAGATGATTGAAGAGAGTGTAGAAAAACTAGCAACTGTAGCTTCCTTCACCCTTCTTCCTGTTTTCCTACCGAGATTAGCTGACACCCATCCCAACACCGTACATAATAAACACACGGAGGTTCAGAATTGTTGAGGCAGTTGGTGCTGCTTCCTTAGCGTGAGCACCACCCAGCTGACGCCAGCTTTTCTGTGCTCTTGTACATATCACTTCAGTTTTACTGTCCCTTCTTCATTCCCTTGCCATCCCCAGTCAGGTTTCTAGATCCAAGCCACAAACTTCTCTGCACCTCTTCCTTTTTTCTTTTTTTATTTTTTAATTTTTTTTTAAATTTTTTTTTTGAAGACTGGCTCTCACTATATAGTCATGGCTGGATCAGAACTTGGACAGAAACTTGCGATATAGACCACTCTGACCTAGAGCTCACAGAGATCACAGAGATCCTCCTGCCTCTGTCTCCTGAGCTCTGGGATTAAAGGTTTGTACCGCCATGCTTATTATTATTATTATATTATTATTATTATTGTTATTATTACTACTAATTTTATTTGTATGAATGTTTTGCCTGCATGCATTTCTGTGTACCATTCACATGCCTGGTGCCTGCAGAGAATAGAAAAAGAGGTCAGAGTCCCTGGAACTGGAGTTACAGACAGTTGTGAGCTGCCATGTGGGTGCTGGGAATTGAACCAGGTCCTCTGGAAGAGCAGCCAGTGCTCTTATCCACTGAGGCATCTCTCCAGCCCCCATTTTACATTTACATTATATCAAACATTACAAAGATGTTTAAAGTCATTCTGGTTTGAAATTAATGTTTAAAAATCCATCCTCATAACTCAAAAGCCAATGTGTAAAATATATCCTAATAGTAACAGTATCAATATGAACAATGAATAAATTTTGGAATATATGCAAGGGGCACACTACAATTTTCTGACGTGGAAAGTAATATTGTAAGGTTGAGCAGCTTTAAGAGAGTTGAGATTGGAACGTGGGTCCATCAGACAATGCTCTCAGCACACTGTCTTGATAGTAGAAAGTCTTCGGCAAGCAGACTGAACTGCCTCTAACATCCATTCCCTCTGCACTAAAGAAGAGGAGGTGCTTTCCTCTTCCACTCAGTGGATAAAATGCTAATGAAGGATTACAGCTCTTCCTTACTTGCTACTCTTTGTTTTGAGAGCTTCTCTGTGGAGCCCTGGCTGGCCTTGAACTCATAGAGATCCGCCTGTCTCTGCCTCCCTAGAGTGATTAAAGACGTGTACCACCATAGCCTGGCACATGCTTCTCTTGTAGGAATTTCACATCCTCTAATTCTTCAACCATCTCACTTATTCAGTCTCTTGTTGGGAATGAAATTGTTTCTTCCTCAATTTACTTAGTAATTTCTCTTGGAGCGAAAGTACTATAAGCACTATAACAACTGTGAATTTGATGTTCCAAAAATTATTTACCTACCCACTCTATGTTTACCTTCATGTATTTATTCATCCAGCTCCTGCCTATTAGTGAAGGGCTCTGATGGCCCAGTGAGTAAAGTGTCAGATGCACAAAGCTGATGATTTGAGTTCAATTCCCAGAATCCATGTGAAGACACAAAGAGAGAACTGACTCCATAAAGTTGTTCTATGGGGGCCTGTAAGATGACTTAGTGGATAGAGGTGATCACTGCCACATCTGACGATCTACGTTCAATCTCCAGAATCCATACAGTAGAGAGAACCAACTCTCACAAGTTGTCATCTCACCTCTACAAGCATGCCAACACACACACACACACACACACACACACACACACACACACACACACACACAAATATATATATACAATTTTAATCCCAGAGCTAAGGAGGCAGAGGGAGGTGAATCTCTGTGAGTTCGAGGCCAGCCTGGTCTACAAATCGAGTTCCAGGACATCTAGGGCTATTACACAGAGAAACCCTGCTTCAAAAAACAAACAAACAAACAAACAAAATAAATAAATAAATAATGTGTCAGGTCCCCAGACACTTTATGTGCATATACACACCTTAAATTACAAAAAAAAAAAAAAAAAAATAGAGAAAAAGAACCCACCAATGGACTCTACACTTGTGACTTAGATCTAGACTTTTCCTTCTGCCAGGTGGTGGAGACAGCGGCAATGCACGCCTTTAATCCCAGCACTCAGGAGGCAGAAGCAGGCGGATCTCTGTGACTTCGAAGCTAGCCTGGTCTACAGAGCAAGTTCCAGGACAGTTAGAGCTACACAGAGAAACCCTGTCTTGAAAAACCAAAGTAAGTAAATAGTAAATTTTTATTTAGTTTTTGATTATTTTATTATTTTTGACGGTATTGTAAAGACTTTTCCTTTTGGAGGATGGTATCTTGCTATATTGCCTATGCCTTCTGAGTTGCTAGGATTATAGGTAAAGCTACCTTACCTGGTTAGAATTATCTTAATTTCAAATTTGGATTGTTCTTTGCTAATATATTAAAATGTACTTTATTTAGAATCCTACAAACTTGTTAATTCTGATTGTTTCTATTTAAAGCTTTTTTTTATTCCTTAAGATTTTTTTTTTTAAAGATTTATTTATTTATTATGTATACAGCATATATGACCGCAGGCCAGAAGAGGGCACCAGATCTCATTACAGATGGCTGTGAGCCACCATGTGGTTGCTGGGAATTGAACTCAGGAGCTCTGGAAGAGCAGTCAGTGCTCTTAACCTCTGAGCCATCTCTCCAGCCCAAGATTTTTTTTAAAGATTTATTTATTATGTATACAGTGTTCTGTCTGTATGTATCCCTGCATGCCAGAAGAGGGCACCAGATCTCATTACTGATGGTTGTGAGCCACCATGTGGTTGCTGGGAATTGAACTCAGGACCTCTGGAAGAACAGCCAGTGCTCTTAACCACTGAGTTCTCTCTAGATCTCCTAAAGATTTCTTATGTGGAGTTTGACCATGCTCCAGTGAGTATATGATCAACACAAATTGGACTTAGTGGGTTTTTTTCTTCTTTTTTTTGGGGTGGGGGAGGGAGGCCACGTGGGTGGGAAGTGGTCCTGGGAAGACTGGGAAGTGAGTGTGATCAGGGTATATTATGCAAAATTCCCCAATAATCCATAAAAATATTATGTTGAAAAAAAAAAAAAAAAAGACCATGTCACTTAAGATAGAGCGTAAGTTGTCAGGATTGCCGAGCGACCTTAGGCCCTGAGTTAAGATAGAGCTAAATACACACATGTCTCTACCCACACTAATTCAACTACATTTTCTTCCTTTTACAGTTGCCCTGGCTAGAACCTCCTCTCCAGTATTAATACAATTGATATAACTGAGTGTACAGGCCCATCTTGTTCCTTATTTTTGGACAAAAGTATCAGTGTTCACCACTAATATATTAATGTGGGATTTCTTTTTTTAAATATTTATTTATTTAGCCGGGCAGTGGTGGTGCACGCCTTTAATCCCAGCACTCGGGAGGCAGAGACAGGTGGATCTTTGTGAGTTCGAGGCCAGCCTGGTCTACAAAGTGAGATCTAGGAAAGGCACAAAGCTACACAGAGAAACCCTGTCTCGAAAAACCAAAAAAAAAAAAAACAATAAAAATAAAATAAATATTTATTTATTTATTATGTATACAGGCCAGAAGAGGGCACCAGATCTCATTGTAAATGGTTGTGAGCCACCATGTGGTTGCTGGGAATTGAACTCAGGACCTCTGGAAGAACAGCCAGTGCTCTTACACTCTGAGCCATCTCTCCAGCCCCTAATATATTAAATGTGGAGTTTTCATAGATACTATTATCAATAAGGTTGAAATATTCCTAGTTTGCTGAATATTTTTGCCACAAAAAAATTGAATCTTGTCAAAGGTTTTTTTTTTCCCCTCAAAATTTTTTCCTGTATCCATTGAAATGAATGGGCCTTTTTCTTTCTTCTGTTAATATGATGTAATATAGAGACTGATTTTTACATGTTAAAGAAATTTTGTATGCTTAGGATAAATCCCATTAGTTACTGTGTATATAATTACTGTGAAACTGTTAATCCCAAAGATGGGAGGAGAAATACCACTGACCTAAGTCATGATGGCCAAATTAATTAAAGCAAGCAATTAACTAAAATGAATTTTTGCATTAATTAATAATAAGATAATGATAATAATACAATAAAATAAATCTTTTATTCACGTACACAGGCTTCCTCCTCCTAAGGTGAGAGTCAAGAGGTCAGCACTGGACATGAGGAAGACAAGGTTTTATAGCTCCGGGGTAGGTGGTTTCCAATTGGTGATTTTGGCAGGCAAAATAGGCTCTACAGGAGCAGAACATAAGCACAAGGTAGTTATAAGGAGCTCCTAAAACAAAGACATAACTGCAAAGTGGCTGAAACAAGGTAGTCACAATAACAGGTGGTCATAAAAACCTATTGAAACAAAGACATGGTTGCCCTTTCCTGGAACAGGCAGAACAGAACCATTGTAGCTAAGGTTACAGGTGGGGCGTAGCCCAATCCTTGAGAAACAGAGATTTAATCATGAAAAGGAATGAGCCTAGTTTGTCTTTACTATAAGATGGCTTTAAGCCTAAAAATGGAGGCAGGCTGGTTCATCAAAATAATACTTATGCTTAGTATTTTGGGATCCTGTTCAGAGACTAGGAGTTAGACCCCTGGCAGGCAGACAGATAGGGAGAGGGGCCATGGCTAAGTAATAAAGGTAGCGAATTTCCAAGATGGCCAGCTTCTTTCTCATCCTCTTGACTTGGGACAAAAGCCTAACAGCTTAAAACAAAGGCTTGCAGGCCCTCTGCTGATGGACTGGCGCAACAAGTTCATGGCTTGCTTAGGACATGCACACACCAGTTCTGAGACAATCAACCATCCTAGCTTTCTTCAAACTGACCAACTCTAAGTTAGGGAGGAAGCTCCCCAGAGGCTCCCCACCTCCATACACACACAGAGTGCAGTTTTCGGCTTCCTGAATCCTTCCTCTGCTTTACAGGGTCTTTTCTCTCTCTGTGCCTGCTGTAGGTGTGTGTTTCCTCACCCTCAGTAAATGTCTTTCCTCAACTGCTGAGTCTGTCAGTGCTGTTTAGATTTCTCTGTTGCTTGCTAGCTGTTGCACATCAAATCTTTCTTGCCCTTTAATTCCTTAACTGGCAGAAAAAAATGAACCCAATCAAGACCCCTAGACTGTATCACTTCAAGACCCTTAGACTGACTGTGCTATTTCCCTTTTTAAAAATTCTTTTTCAGGGCTGGGCGGTGGTGGCACACGCCTTTAATCCCAGGACTTGGGAGGCAGGGCCAGGTGGATCTCTGTGAGTTCAAGGCCAGCCTGGTCTACAGAGCGAGTTCCAGGACAGGCTCCAAAACTACACAGAGAAACCCTGTCTCGGAAACAAAAAAAATTCTTTTTCATTTTTAGCATAATTTTGATCTTGATGCACTAAATTGATTATAAAAACACACCAATGAGTCATGAGTCACAGTTTGAAACTACTGCTATCAGCTGGTGGTATATTAAAAATATTTAAGAGACAGTATAAACAGACTACATAAAAATGGAAGTGGTGTGCTGGGATAAGTTCCTTTTGTGTCTGCATTAAATATCCTATTGCTAGAATTTGTTGGAGAGGCACTGGCCAAACAGTACAGCGGAGGGCAGAAGTACGCTTAGGAGGCTCAGGGCAGGCTCCTCTCCAACTAACATGTAAGCAGTGTGTTAGCAACTTTGTGGTCCACACCAGTGAATATCAATCAGTCTTTGTTGTAGAGCATACCAAATGGCATAACATGATTCATGGTCTTAAGTACCTAATAGATATGTTTAAAAATTAAGATATAAAGGGTGTGAAATACAGCTGTTGGTAGAGTGATACCCAGAACCAAAAAAAAAAAAAAAAAAGGGCATAGCATCACTAAGCATGGTGCACATGCCTTTAATACTAGCACTCTGCAGGCTGAAGCAGGCAGAGCTCTGGATGCTCCAGGCAAGCTAGAGTCAGAGAGATAGTGAGATCTGTCTCAAACAAACAAACAAATAAACAAACGAAGTGGTTGATATTTGGGCTGGGGAAATGGCTCAGTGGTTAAGAGTACATACTACTGGCAGGGTGGTGGTGGTGGTGGTGGTGGTGGTGGTGGTGCATACCTTTGATTCCAGCATTCAGGAGGCACAGGCAGGTGGATCTCTGTGAGTTCAAGGCCAGTCTGGTCTACAAAGTGAGTTCCAGGACAGAGAAACTTTGTCTCAAAAAACAAACAAACAAACAAACAAAAAAACCAAAAATACTACTTTTGCAGGGGACCCAAGTTTGGTTTCCAGCAACCAAATCAGGTGGCTTATAACTTTAACTTTAGCTCCAAGGGGGATCTGATGCCTCTGAGCTCTACAGACACTCCCACATGTGCACACCCATGTGGACATACACATAATTTAAAATCAAAATAAAGCTGGTGCTGGTGCTGGTGCTGGTGCTGGTGCTGGTGCTGGTGCTGGTGCTGGTG
>CABHPR010146458.1:0-18477 GCA_902168415.1 Peromyscus melanophrys
ATTTGTGCTTTTGCAGAGGATCCAGTTTCAGTTCCCAGAACCCACATATTTCAACTCACAACCACCTGGAACTCTAGTTCTAGGGGAACTGACACCATCTCTGACCCTCCTGGGCACCAGGCATGTTCATTTTGCATATATATGCATGCAACCAAAATGCTCATATGCATAAAAAATGTATTTCTTAATTTACCAAGACAGAGATCA
The DNA here is from genome assembly GCA_902168415.1 of Peromyscus melanophrys. Classification (NCBI taxonomy): domain Eukaryota; kingdom Metazoa; phylum Chordata; class Mammalia; order Rodentia; family Cricetidae; genus Peromyscus; species Peromyscus melanophrys. The sequence goes on from CABHPR010146458.1 coordinate 208, forward strand.
GACTAAATGACAGAAAAGAATACTGAGGTAGTGGAGGCTGAGAAAAATAGCAAAGGACTAACTTGATAATATCTTGAGACAATAAATAATAACTTGTGGTCCAGGTAACTGGAGAAAAGGGCTACTTATTCTTTCATCCACTTTCTTCTTTATTGCAATAATAATGATGCTTGAATGGTCAGACTCACTGCATCTTCCATATAGACAATGCCAACTCCTCAAGATTAGAGTAATAGAAAACAGGTGAGGCTGGAAATAAAGAAAGAAATGGAAAGACTAGATTAGATAGAGAGTTTACCCAATGGTAGAGGCTTGGATAAAATCTACCCAGTGTTGGAGCCTAAATGCTTTTGCCCTTTGAAATTTTACACACTGAAATGCAATTTCCAGTGTGCTGGGATTAGAATGCAAGGTCTTTGTGGGTGACTACATTTTGAATGGGGAACGCTAATAAACAGGATACCTCCATTCTTCCTTTCCACCATGTGAGAAAATAGTAAGGACATATCACTATGAACAAGAAAGCCCACAAAAGAAAAGAAATCTCCTCACACATGCCCTCTCCAGGAAAGGCCATGTGAGAACAGGAAACAAACAAGTGTCTGCAAGTCAGAAGAATTTGCCCCAGAATGAGTGGGTTGGCATTTTGACCTTGGAAGTCCCAGCCCCCAGAGCTGTGAGAGGTAGACATCTTCCTTCAGTCTATGGTATTTCCTTACACCCACTTGTCTGACTGAGAAAGCATATTTACTCAATTCTGGTCTATTCTTTTCAGAACAATAAAAACATTCTTTTCAAGATAATCATTGACATAAAGGTTGACAAATTCTAGGTATCTTTCTCTGGACTTTTTACTGGATTTCCTGCTTAATTTAGAATTTCCATGAACTTCATTTTTTTCCTGTTTCTGTGACACTGTCTTATACTGATTTTCCTCTCATTTAGTTTTTCTTCATATTTTTAAAGGTCTTCCCATTATGTCAATATACAAGATAAAGCTTTGTTCAATTGCCCTTGTGGGACTTGAGTTTGCGTGAACACAATTAGCATACAGCTCTCTCTAAGGGGATGAACATCCACTGATGAATTGTTTTTAACCCCAATGTTTATCATAGCACTAAATCATTTCATAGGCTCCTTGGCCACACATACACACTCTAATTCTAATTCCCAATCTATATCAGGTGCTCTCCACATAAGCTATCATAGGAAGTCCAATACAAATTGTTGTTGGGTTTTCTTTTACTCTTTACTCTTTGGGCTTTAGTCTTTTGGGGACCTGACACCCAGCTTCCAAATAAATCACTCACAGAGGCTTATTCTTAATTATAAATGGCCCACCTTAGCTTGGCTTGTTTCTTGCCAGATTTTCTTAAATTACATTAAATTAACTTAACTTAAATTATCTTCCTTTTGCCTCTGGGCAATTACTTTTTCTTACTTCTGTATATCTTACTTTCACTTTTACTCCATGGTGGCTGGCTGTATGGCTGGGTGGCTAGCACCAACATCCTCCTCTCCTTCTATTAATTCTTTCTGCCTGCCAGTCTCACTCATTCTTTTTTCTGCCTCACCATTGGCTATTGAGCGATTCATTAGACCATCAGGTGTTTTAGACAGGCACAGTAACACAGCTTCACAGAGATAAACAAATGAAACATAAAAAAGTAACGTACCTTAAAATAATATTATATAACAGTAAATTATCAAAAATGTTATAAAGTAAAATACTTTAAGATGTGATTATTAGTTATACTATTCTACTTATTCTTGGAGTGAGAGAAGGGGGGATGGAGGGATAGAGAAACAGAAAGGGAGGGAGGGAGAGATGGAGGGAGACGGGGGGGGGGGGACTAAACTATAATAAATTTAGAACCTGACAAAATCTGCTTCAATTTCATTTATAAACTCTTATGGGAGGCCACCAAAGATCACCACTCAGACACAGTTTATAGCCAATTGTAAGTCTTTATTTCAGCCAGGTGGAACTACAACCAGGTATTTAAGACCCAGGAATAGCTCCGAGTGTTTATGGTATGAGGATTTTAAAGGCTAAAACCACATTCTGGTATCTAGAAGGGGGAGATTTTACACAAGCAAGTTTAACAGAAGCTAAGATAAGTAACCTGGGAATCTTGACCTCGGGTTCCTCGAATAGAGTTGGGTAATTTCCCATAGGACTCGCCATAAAGATCAAATTCTAAGTAACTTGAAATGTTCTCAAGAATACAAGATGGAGGAACAACTGCACTGCCTTGCCCTATCACAAAACTTCACAGTATCAGACAAGTGACTTGACCGGTCTGATCATCATTTACCTTGTGTACAGAAACAAAGCATGTACACAAGAGTGGTGTGTATGAACATGGAATAAAAAGGAGTAAAGACATGGTCCCTTGTCCTTAGAGTGTATGCTTCAGTCTCACAGTAGGCGTGGCAACTGAACAGCCACAATAATTACTGACACATATACACTCTAAGGCAACTTTGCCAGTGGCTATGATGTTTCAGAAGCTAAGCATGTAGCTCTGTTAGTAGAGTGTGTGCCTAGCATTCAAAAGACTCTGAGTTCCATCCCGCCACCCTGTAAACCACGTGTGGTAACAAACTTCCGTAATCCCAGAACTTGTGAGGCAGGGATAGCCTATTCTAAATTTCAGGGTCATCCTCAGCTACATAGTAAGTTTAGAGGAATCAAAGCTACCCGAAATAGTGCCATATCAAAAGTAAAACAAACAAACAAACAACAGGGGATGTGGTAGAAGTTAGTGAGAATGAATTAGAAAAGGAATCTATAAAAGAATTCCAAGTGTAAGGAATATGGTGTGCAAATCTCGAGCAGCACTTAAAACAAGGCCAGTGTTGCTGAGCAAAGACATGGGTGGAGGTGGTGTATGTCCCAAAGAATTGACGACCAAGATCAAAGCAGATATTAGGACATACATGGTGGGATTTGGACTCTACCTAATATCAACATAAAGCCATGAAAAGATTTTGATTAGGGAGGTCAGGAGATAGGAGAACAGGTAGGGGGGTGATGTAAGCAGTTATATGTCTTCTAGGTATGTCTAGAGAATTTATTGAAATAGAGCAAAGATAATCTGAGTAAAGTAGATAAGTGAAACCATGGTAAACTGGCCTAAGCTCATGACAACAGAAAGCAACATACCTGTAAGAATTTAAAGGTAAAGTTTAGCAAACCCAAAGACACCATCCTGAACTCAAGTGCCCTTGTGGACTTCAAGATTGTATTCCCATCTCAGAACTAGATATCCAGGAAGCTTAGAAATTTGACGTTGCTCGTAAATCAATATTCACGTTTTACAAAGTACGTTGAATCCCTAAGAATTCACAAGTATTCCCTAGAGCGAGAGACAAATGTGACACCAAGAGTATCCCTAGTCCACATCTATATTGTTCATATCCCAACAAACAGCTTCATCCTCACAGTTGACACAGTCATGATTGCATCATCTAGCAGTGAAGGGAGCATAATGGATCTTTATACTAGAAATTTATATCTCACCACACCGGGACAATATCCATAATCTTCATGAAAGCACTTGTAAACTGGATACCTCCTTAAATCTGAGTTCCCTAACATTGTTGAAGGCATTAAATTTGGTATATGATATCCAGAGATTATTTGTGAGAAATGAGAAAACTGTGTTTCTCTTTATGCAGACCAGAAATTGGAGTTTCCGCTCTTCTTTGGGAAAGAACAACCTACGCACATGGAGAGAACATGAAGAAGCGTGCAATGCCTCTTACAATACGTCTGCAACTAATATTTCCCCTTAGTCCTTTGCCACAGCAAGAAAACAAGAAGAGCTACCGTATGTCACTCTCGAGTGGCTTTAAAAGCTCTTTAAACTACTCAGCATATTAATGATTTGCTATTTATAAATTACACCCATTAAAAGCCAATAATGGCAAACAAATAAAACATTGAAACTTGTCTTTATTGGAAGTTTGCATCTTCTTCATCCAAAAAGAAGAAAGGTAAGGCACCTTCCAGCTCATAGTAGAGTCATCAGAAGCTGAGCCAAGAGACCTGGAGGACCATGAGTGATAAATCAGGTGTGTTTTGTCCAGTAGAAAATGTTTTCTGGGTTTATAATCCGTGAAAAGATTTAATTAAAATGTAATTATTTTTTAAAAGATTAAAATGAAGGGTTGTCTTGTTTTATATGCCACGTTTATTCATAATTTAAATTACAGGGCACTTCATTTACGATGCAATTCACACCTCAATTCTATAAATCCATACAACCCACCTTTAAGAAATTCAGCGTGCACACTTCATTCTGCTCTTCCAGAAGCATAGAGAAGCTGAGAAAATAAAACATACATTTACAGCACATTACTCTCCCATAGTTATAGATCTTCACATTAGATGTTAATTTGTATTTCTAAATAGCTTTCAAAAGGATATGAAATAGCTGACAATTTTTGTTTGGCTCTCTCCCCATCAGAATATAATCACTTAAAGAAAAGTCCTGCATACTGCTGTTACAGGAATAGCAGCAGAGGAGAGCAAGTGGTACTTGCACAAATGGATACATACACATCTATTTATTTTAAAAGCAAAATAAAAGCTTATATTCTGAAGAAGGCATTGTTGGCTGTTGTTTAAATGATCTGTAAATATAGATTATGGCAAGTATGATAAATTATAAAATTTGCCAGGATTGAAGAGGTATCATTTACTACTTAAATAATAAGTACCATGATTGACTAAAATCACTTCCTTTGAGAACAGAGATGGAATTAATCACTAGTGTGCTGGAGAGCAGGGTTATCTATCTACCAGTGGTTCCAAGAGTCCATGGGGACTTAACTGCTGAGATGACAATTGGGAAAGGGATGGTGGTTACCTGGAATGCCTCTCACAGTTATACTAACCCCAACTTAATCTCTCTTCTCTAATATTCTCTCCCAATAATTTACAAGTATAATATATTGTCAAAGTTAATGAGATTTTATAGTGCCATGTCATTGTTCTTTAATACATTCAGATTTTTAATAACAGATAATAGGAGTTAGATAACTGTTAACTTCTGGCTCTTGTATGTTAGATGTTGCATAGTTAGGCATGTAATGAGGAAAAGGACAATTGTAGGATGCTGAGACAGAGACCTGGAAGCACAAATAGAGAACTGAGACAATCCAATAATCATAAACATGACTCTTGGATATGTAGGAATGCAAATGATTTGGAAGTAGAATTGTAGGCCAGACTACATACAGAGAACGAGAATAATGGCTGAAAACATCAGTTCCTGAAACGCTAGTTCAAAGAATTCAAGTGCAACAGAAAACAGAGGAGGGCCTTCTTAGTGTCAGCAAAGTCTCCTTCCAGCAAGATATGGGAGTCTAAGAAAGAATTGTTATGCTTTGGGCTGTACCAGGAGTGTTTAAGGAGAAATGAGAAAGAACTCAGAAACCTTCAAAAATGACAAACATTTGCTCATAAATCAAAGGACAAAATTCCAACTCTATGATGCTGATGAAGAAGGATGCTCTGTGGTGACCATGGAGTCAGTATCACCTCAGGAGTGGTAAAAGGCCCATGTGGATTCCCACTGCTGGATCCTGGAGGCAGAGCTGTGAGCAAAATAGTACCCATTAATGGTCAGGGAGAGAAATCATTTGTCCTGCTGATATTTCCAGGATTTAAAGGAAGTTGCAGAGACTGGATGAAACGAGGTCATCTAGAATCTGACCTTGCTTATTTAATACAGAAAGCAGGAGCGTGTAGAGATAGAAGACTCCCTGGACTTGAAATTGCTGGGTAGGCAAGACTTGCTAGTCCCTGAGCCACAGGGGTCTGCCTGCCTCACCTCCACAGTGGGAAAGAGTATTCAGATGTTAAAACCTAAGCATGAAGGCTGTTCATTAGTCACTGCTGCCATGACTTTTCAGTGGAGAAAAAATAAAGACTCTCAACTTCCATGGAAAAAAATCATGTGTGACTTGGACTTCAAATCTACCATTACAATGTTTATGGGGCTGGGGACATAGCTCATTACTCAAGAGCTTGTTCGGCAAGCATGAAGGCCTGATTTCATTCTCTACCACCCACAATAAAAAAAAAAAAAAAAAAAAAAAAAAAAAAAAAAAAAAAAAAAAAAAACGAAACGGAAAAAAAAAAAGGTGTAGTGCACTCATCTGTAACCTCAGTGCTGTGGAAGTGGAGACAGAAAGATCACAGAGGCTTACTAGAGCACCAGTTTAGTGGAATCAATGAGTTCTGCATTCAGTTCGAGATGTTGTCTCAAAAAGTAAAGTGGAGAGAGATTGAAGAGGACCTATAACATCGGCCTCTCACCTCCCCTTGCACATGCACATATATACATGAACACACAAGTACACACACATACACAGACACACCAATAAAATGTTTTATGTTCTTAGTACATATATATATGCATATATATTTCTAAATAAATGGATGACACTTTATAAGAATTAAAAGTTCATTATTAGATATTTCAACATTAATTCAAACAAAGGCATATACTAATAAACTACCAAGTTAGAATATGATTATTTACCATATCCACTTTATACAAAATATTCAGTTCTAGCTATATTAACATTGTTGGATCCTATATGTTGCCTATGACATTTTCAAATCAATACATTAAAAATAATGTTGCCTAAGGGGTTTGTGTTTCAGAGAACTCCATATAACTTGGCTTCTCTCTGCCCTCATAGCACACACTAGGTATGTGATTAAATATAGAATACTTTAAATGGTTTTGACAATTCCTCCACTTTGTACTTCAATTTGGACTTTGTACTTAATATAAAATGGGATATAGTCATTTTGATTGATTTCCACTTTTCCAGGTTCTTTTTTGATTTTAATTTAATTTAATTTAATCTTATAGTGTACATCACATCCCAAGTCAAAAAGATAAGGGTAGGAATATATATAAGTAGTGTGAAATTTGTATAGCACTTATAAGACCCTACATTCAAACTGTAGTACCACTCAAATAATTGAAAGCAAAGTCGAATAAATGAAACAAGGTGTAAACCCAGAGGCCTTTACTCTATTCCTTCTGTTATGTATTTCTTAATTCTTCCTGTAAGCAATGTTTCACTACATTTTAACTTATTCATTCATTATTTTCTTTTGGTAATATAAACAAACACATGTATTTTTTTTTACCATTTTATTCATGAAATTCTGTCTTTGCTTTGATTTTATATTAAACTGCATTTTGAAGGTCATTCTATGCCAGTGAACAGAGATAGTCCATAGTCCTTTTTAGAACTGCATGTGTTTCATATTGTGGATTTACCAAGGTCTCATTTATATTACCACATTCTTCTACAAGGTCACAATCTATATCTTTGTACATAGTTTGAGCGCATAGGCAAAGGCTACCATTTTACATACCTCATTTTCAAATTCAGCCAGTTGAATGTGTGTCATTGTTTTCTTCTTATTACTCACATGTGGAAGAAATTTATGGTAGATAATATTTTCTAGGCTATCATAAAGCTTAGACACACCTGAGGAAGATAAAGAGTAAAAAAAGAATAATATAAGTTAATAGTCTATATTGAGAGGCAGTAAATGGTGCACATCTTTAATCCCAGCATTCTGGAAGCAGAGGCAGGCAGATATCTGTGAGTTGCAGACCAGCCTGGTCTACAGAGTGAATTCCAGGACAGCCAGGGCAGTTACACAGAGAAACTCTGTCTCAAAACAAACAAACAAACAACAAAAAGAGTCTGCATCGGATGATTTTGTTGCAAAAGATAGCCATGTAAATCAGGTAAAATGAGTTAGTTGATTGGTTGTTCTGAAGAAAATAATTTTAAAAAATTGAGAGCATACACTGGACACATGTGTTAAAACAAACTATTGGTAAATAAAATGTTGATAGAGATGTAACAAAAGGCCTTCTCGAAGTAATAATTAAAGGCTTACTCTTTAACAAGTCACCTTATGGGTCCCTGTTGTCAGTGTACTGGTGCATCGTGTGTGACTAGAGTAGTCACAAACATGGCCATGTGAAGAAAAGGCAGAGTTGCTGTACTAAAAAAGATGTCAAGAAGACATGAAAGATTCAAAACAGATGATTAGGTGCTTGACAAAGAGTAACCCCAGTAGGAAACACTGGACCGTAACAGGAGCCAGCCGGCAGCGAGAATCAGGGAATACTTCCTTCATGGAGGAACAAGGCAGAATGATGTATTTTTCCCCCAGTGAGTTGATTTTATATTAAACCACATTCTGATGACTTACTTTAGAGCTAAGGAAATTAGTGACATACCTACTAGTTGTTAGATGAGGTTGCGTTTCGAGTTGCAGTTCAGGCATTAATACAGAGACACATATTTAGGTGCATTTGGGTATGATGCTTGTCATGATTCCCAAGTTTAATATGGTTTCAAGTTATGCGCAGTGATGATTAAAGCTTAACCATATACCATATGCCCCTCTCCCCACTTCCCCAGGCAGATTTCCCTGGAAGCAAGCTAGCTTCCTACCCCAGATCACCGTTTCATAATCATGATTGGTAACTATAACATATTTTCTTTTTACCCTTTCCTGGTAAAGTCATCATGTTTTTGTAATTTAATTTTTTACTTATTTTTGTGTGGTAGGGGCATGGCAAATGGATGGAGGTTAGAGGAAAACCCAAACAACTTTTCTTGTTTCTCTCCTTCCACCATGTGGTGTGTGTGTGTGTGTGTGTGCCTGTGCCTGTGCCTATACCTTTGTGTCTGTGTGTCTGTGTGTGTCAGAAAGACAGGGTGACAATGATCAACCTCAGATCACCAAGCTTGGAGGCAATCACCTTTACCTACCAGTTCATCTCACTGGACACTATCAATGCTTCTTTTACCTAATTAAAGCACCACATTACTCCATATCACAAAATTCAAACTGTTTTCTCCTTTGTATTTCTAATCTTTGTAAAATGAAAACATGGTGCTTCTCTGCTCTTCTCTGCTTATCATCCCTGCCTATCCAAACGTAAGAATCTGCTACGTAATGCTACATGCAGGGACTTAGAAAGCTTCATTCCACCTCTTTCTAAGTCATTCCTGACTTTAGAATATGGTTCAGAGCCAGGTCCCTCTGTTCATTAGCTCTATAAAAATATGTGTGAAAAGAAATGAGGCCCAGTGTATCTTTTGACAAGAACACTTAGATGTTTAAGTGTTAATTTCACTTAGATGTCCCTATTTTTAAGTTATTCACATATCTGAACTTCTAGGGCCTTGCTGCCTGGCTGCACCAGATGGTGAACCTTATCAACTGCAGATTGACAGGAAAAACACTCAGTGTTTCTCTTTGTAAAAAAGTAAATTTGCAAATAAACAAAAAAATCAAATTTCAGATAGCAACTAGGCAAAATAGCTAGACTCTTAAAAGGTAAGAGTAATTTTCTAGACTATTTAATTTATGAATTAATAAAAATTGTACATGTGTGTCACATAGAGCATGATATTTGAAACATATATACACTGGGAAATGACTAAATCAAGATAACTGGTGTATGTGTTATATCATACTTTTTATAGTAAGAATATTTAAAATCTACCATCCATTGCTCATATATGCCATATAACGTATATGTACACACATACACACACACACACACACACACACACACACACATATGTATGCCATATAGAACACAGTTCTACAAAAGATGTAGAAAATTTGAGTTTTAACCTCTCTTACTAAGGGAAACAATTGGAGTTGCCAGGGTTAAATTTTCCAAATTCATTTAAGTATTTAAATTGTGAAATGAGCTTTTGACACTGCAGTGAATGTTTTGGGATTCTTCTTATGTGGAAACCAGCACACAACTAGTACAAAGTACATGTCTTTCTGTCTTTAGTTTATTCAAATGTCATGATAAGTTATAGATTTAGGGATTTCAGAAACAGGTTCGTAAGACTGGAGTACAGAGCTCATGTTGGTATCCGATGATACATATCCTGTGTGGTTATAAAAATTAAACACAATTAAGTGCTACCTTATAAAAGTAAATAAAAAAAATAGAACAAATAGGAAATGAAAGCTCTTGGGAGACAAAAATAAACTGGATTAGTAGATGACTAATAGCTTATGTAGCCTTTTGCCATAGTAATTAGTCCTGTTCAATAACTGAAAATTGTTATGGGGTGGATAATACATGGCATATAGATGTACATGCTGTAAACAGACACAGCAAACCAAAGCTCCCTTAAACAATTTTTAATTTATCATAATGTAAAATCCATAAACAAGGAGTTCTATGATTACAAACATAATCACCTTCTCATTAGCACAAAGGTTTAAACAAGAATGCCATGAAGTTAAGAGTAGAGCTAGTCAGAGCACATGCAAAGGGAGGCAGCATCAGTCTCTGTCCAGCTTCTCTCTCCATCACTGTTTATTCTGTTGTTGCAGAGTTTATTGTATTTGAGGAACCCTAGACACCACCTCTGTGATACTTTATGTACAGTTCCGATATGCTGTGATAGTGAACACATCTCTTTTCCCTACATAGCTGCCAGGCTGATATGTATAAAATGGAAAGCTAATAATATATTTTCAGACTTCAAATCGTCTAATGTAAAGTCTTTGGGGAAGTAAAATCCAAACCCAGGGCCATCTTGTTTATTGCTGTTTATTATCAGACCTCCTGCTTAAGAATCTCAATTTATCTATCTTGCCTGTTCCTTACATCCCAGGCACCTGTTTTACCTATGTATGTTCACTTCATTCTTTCTAAGAGGTCCATATATAAAACCTAATGTTTTCTAGATGGCATCCTAGGTATTTGCAGTTCTTCAGGAAACAAATATGCTTAACATCATAGAACTTACGTACTCTTCCTCAAACCTTGCTGGCTCAGCAGGAGGTTCAGACAGTTAAACAGGAGAACATAATGATAGCTTTATGTCCTTGCCCAGTGCTTTCATAAAATATTTAATTTGATCACTGCTTGAATCTGCTGATGGAACTATGTTTTCCATATTTTGGAATTTTGTTGAAACATACAGCTACCCATGGGTTTATTTCTTCTCACTTCTCACCTTAATTCTCCTAGCTAATGTCTATAGTTCCTTATGACTCCACTTAATCATGACCTGACTCAGTAAGGATTTCCTGGTCCCTCTTGCTTCAAGAGTGGCTTAGATACATTTCTATATGCCATAATGTCACAAATTGGATACTACGTATTTTGGACAATCCAGTTACAAGATGAATTCATCTTTCATGTGGAGAGACTCCATTTGGACATTTGATTTATTTATTTATTTTTTGTTTCAAGTAAATTATCATAATCTAGTTTGGTTGTGATTTGACTCACACATCAATTGTTCAATTTTTGTGACAATATTCAGTAAACATGAATCATTTCAGATTTTTAGATTTACAAAAACAATCATAGAAAAAACTCATATCCAAATGTTCTAAGATGAGCTTGTTTATTACTGTGATTGTATTGTAAAGGATGTTTTGATTATTTTGAGTTCTTTGAAGGAAGATCTATCTGAGTGTGTGCACTGTTCAACTAGTGACTCAAATAACACTGAAATATGTGAGATGTGTGTATGTTCTTCATATACAAATATCTGTATGTGTATTGTGAGTTTTAATGAGTACTTCATATGTATTATAAACAATCATCAAATCTTATTTTAAGATGGTAAAGTAAGTGTGTTCATACATATTTGGTACAAGGTTGTACATGAATAAAGGATATATATATATGTATATATGTGTGTATATATATATATATATTACTGACTAATAATATAATGAGAAGAATGAGTCATCTTCATTGTTTTTAAAGAAATCTCCGTTTTTAAAATCTCTGGTTTTAATATAAATAAATGCATTTATGGAAGATCTTGAAACCTAATCTGATATAAAGTAAATGCTATCTTTTGTAGACTACCCAATACACCAACTTCCTATAAATTATTGAATAGAGGCTCTACACTGCCAATGAGAAACTTTGAATATGGTGCCCTTGTGATATTTAATTCCCACAAATAATTCACAATTTAAAAGAATATGTGATTTTTTAATGAAGTTGTAAGGTTTTGATGTCTATTACTCTTGTCATAGAACAAGGATTCAAAAATCTGTCAACGTCATGACTCATCTTCTACATCTCCACTATTTGTTGAATTTTCCTAAAAAGAATAATTTTAATTAAAACTTCATTTGTGATGAGCTTAATAGTCACTAGTTAAGCACTAGAAGGACCTTCAAGAAAGTCAGGATTACTTTTCAAAACAGAGCCTCATGACCAAATATCAACAAGAGAGGCAAAAGTCAGAAGGGAATTTCAAGGTTCTGTTTCACTACTTGCTTTTAAAGGTTTAAGCACAAGCTTGACATTATACAAATGCAGTTTGCTGTGTTTAATTACTATCATTATTATTATTATAGATCCAGTAGTAATTATCTCTTCCCACTGTCTCATTATGTTTTGATCAATTCATATAATAAAAGTTTGCTGTAAATATAAGGTTAGGTAGCATTCAAGAAAACATATAATTATAGAATATATAATCATATACAATCTGAACAGCTGAACATTTCCCAACATTTCTAACAATTAAATGTTTAGAAAGTAAAGAATTAATGCTTTTAATAACATAGGTACAGTTCTGTAGGCAATGGCTACAGGAATCTGTATTTGTTGATCTAAAATTTCTTCACTTCTGTTATATTAATAACATCCATGTTTCTTAAAATCCTGCTGGCAAAAAAAAAGTCTTGCCAGCTTTATTAATGATTCATATGGTAGTTTCTGAAGAGACAAGTCCCACAGAGAAGGAGCACTTGATTAATGACCTGGAAACACTTTTCCTTTTCAGCTGATTAAATAAAATTGACTGGATTTTTACATTTTTATAATAAAATGACCCGCAGGGCTGAGATGACACAGTGAAAGCAGCATGTTCACTCTTCAGCAGATTTTTATTTTGTCACTTGTAAAAATGAAAGGGCTAACCACCCAAGCAGAAAAATGCACTTTATCATCGTCCGAGGCTGCCATGCTGACAGGCGCTGCATACAAATATGAAAACATGGAGGAAACTAGACAGTGTTGATATTCAGCATGACTTTTGTCTAGTAATAACTAAAATCTTATTATTCCAAGGCCAAAAATGTTATTATTAGACTATTATTTTTAAAAGGAAAAAAACCTAGAATTAAAAAGCAAAACAAGAACAAAACTCTTTCCATTACCTTCTTGCTATCTTCAGGGGAATTCAGCATGACCAACAACAGGATGATCAGGAGCCAGTGCTTTACTCCTTCCGTGCTCTTCACTGGGCTAATAAGTCTTGAAATTTAAGTTAGTCAAGCAAAGGAGGAAAGTCTTTGGACTTACCATTTTCTGGTGCAGAAGTAACTACATCGTAGATAGCAACATCTGTAGACATCAATGATCTTCTGTTTGGACTAAAAACCTCAAAACACACTGAAGAAAACTCAAACAAACACAAGTTCTGGGTAGTCTGGGAAACTCCAAATTTCTTTCAGCATGGCAGCTGACCTGACATAGGAAGGTGTTTGAGATGAGAGCTCACCACCGCCTTGCTGCTTGTTAGAGCCAGTAACATTTATATTTACTGCATCACTTAACTTCAAGTTCTCACCTTTCCGTTATCTGCTTAACCACAGGCACCTGTAGGAATTTAAATATGCGAGTACTGAACAAGGTCTAAGGTTAGTCTCTGATTCCAGAACTGACTGGTATTTGTCCATGCAATTTTATAATTTCACATCTATCTATCTATCTATCTATCTATCTATCTATCTATCTATCTATCTATCTCATCAATCAATTACTATATGTCCATCAAAACCTCTCTATATGGATATTTAATGAATTGGAGAAGGGGACTAGAATAATCTTCATCTTTATATTGTATATAAACTACATAGGAAGAGATACCATTATATATGTGTTCAGTATATATGTGTGTATATATATAATATATGTATTGTGTGTATATATAGATATACACATACACATATATGTATATAAAATTTTTGCCATTTAACCCAATGAGATATTTTCTCACTAGTGGAAGTTATGGGAAGGGCAATGGGGTAGCTGATATCTGAGAGTTGACCTAAGTTTTCTATGTTTGTAACAATTCTCTGTCTTCTTAATAGTCTTGAAATTTAAGTCAGGCAACCAAATGAATCATCCTGAAATTGAACATCAACTCTAAGAACAATAGCATCAGAAAACGTACTCAAGTTTCTCTGTTGTTTATTTTGTGAAGTTTCAGGATAATCATGGTTGGACCATTTTACTTTCAAAAAACATGGGGGAGGGATCTCTGGGAAATATTACCTGTTGAACTTGAGTTGCAAAATTTGTTCAATGACAGCAATTGTGTTCTAATACTAAGTCAATAATGAACTTCTCATAAAGTAGAGAATTTTTCCTCTATGAGGGTATAAAAAGATACACTGGCATGATTATTCCAGGGTTCTCTGACTAGAGTCAAGTAGATGAGCTACTTTCTTGTTCTTGTATGATTATGATCTAGAAGAACATTATAATTATTTTATTCATTGTGGTTTATGATTATAAAGTTATTTGCTATAATTCACATTAAAATTAAAATAATAATATTTAATAAGTAAAAACCATTAGTTTATCAAATTCAAATTTGACAATATCAGTAAATATAATAATTCAATACAAAATATAATTTCAAGATTTATCTCCCATTATTTATTACTTCCAATGCATTTTATACATGTATTAATTCTGCTGGATTAGTATGAATGAGATACAGTGACTGTGGTCTACTTCACAACTAATTGTATATTGAGCCCTTGACAAATATTCAACTCTCCATTGTCACTTGCTGCTTAGTAGAGACAGTGGATAGAAAATTCTAATACTCTCAAGACAAGCAATATTATGTTTGTTGGGATAAATTATTTTTCAATGCCTAAATAAGTATTTAATGTTACATTCACTGTAGGTAATCCACCATAACCATATATCTACTTATAACTAACATAGCCATGTAAAGCAATACATCACCATCTGCTTGTGAGTTTACCATTCACATTGATGGACTTATTTTGCCTTCTCTGTTTAGAAAATACTCATAGTTATTAAGCTTAAACATAAAAATAATTGTAAATCTGATCTCTATGCTATATCCTGTTTCCCTACAATACTCTATATTTGCTAATATACAGGTAACAATTTTGTATTTATTAAATATAGAGTCATATACATATGTAATCTTAAGTAGAGTTGCTTTTAGATTTTCCCACTATAATTGAAAGCTGGTTTATTTCTGCTCATTGCAATATCAGTTTAGCTGTTTTGAGTTATGTAATGATTTCAGCTTTGAAGTTAAAGGTCAGCTTCAGGGCAAGGAGCACTTTACTATGAAGCTGGAAACATAAAGAAGTGTGAATAAAACTGTTCATGACCCTCTGAGTCTCAGGGAGACAGGACTTAAGCAGGTATTTGAAGGATGTCAAATGTACACTCACTTCAACAGCCTATTATAAATGCCATACAAGTCTCCATAGCAAGCAATAAGGCTGGTGACATTGGACACATGGTGCAGTGCCTGCCGCAAAGCCATAAGATAATTGTATTTACATGGAGATCTCTGAGAAGCCCAACACCCTTTATGCATTTCATACGGAGTCAACTTGTGCAATTCCCAAGAGCACTCTGCCAAATTCCAAAGGGATATATTACATCCCAACCTTCACTAGTGAAATGTGAGGCTAAAGAAAAGATATGTATCTTAAAGAAAGTGCCAAAAAATACTTAGACCTGTCCATTTCACATCACATTTCATGTCAATGCACTTTTACTCTTCAGTCAAGAGTGTAGTGCCCTATGCAGAAACCGAGGGGGCCCTTGGAAGGCAATTTCATGCAGCTTTCTCTTTCAGGTTTACAGGCTCTCAAAAAAAGTTCAGAAGTTCAATTTGATGATGTAAGAAGTTCAAAGGTTCACCATCTCTGGGTACAATATCATAAATTAAAACATGTCAAATATTTTCTGCTTTTACATGTTTAGGAGGCAGGGGAACAGAAAGTTAAGAAAGAATTCTCCTTGTGCACATTTTCTTCATTTTTATTTTACATGAAGTTTCATAGGAAAGAATGGAAATGGGATAGAAAAATTAGAATGTACAGTGAAGGTCTAAGATTATAGGATGGTCAACCTAATTATCTCAAGTCAGAGCTTGAGACCCAGGAATCAGCTTTCTGGCTTTCCTTTCATTGGCAAGAAAGCCACTACTCTACTCAGATGGGAGCAACAGTGTCTTAGTTCTCACAAATTAAAATTAAGTTTTAAATAACTTTAGGTATGGCAGGTTCTGCTCTTTAGGAAGGATAAAATAGCTTAAGTCAAGAGAATTACTGATTAAATACACTTTCATACTTTTTATTGTATGTTTTTTTATTTTACAGTGCTAGGTGTGGGGGCAAGGGCCTTCTGTATAGCAGGCATGTGCTCTATCAAAAAAAGATAACATGCTGGGTGGTGGTGGCACACAACTTTAGTCTCAGGACTCCGGAGGCAGAGCCAGGCAGATCTCTGTGAGTTCGAGGCCAGCCTGGTCTACAGAGCCAGATCCAGGAGAGGCACCAAAACTACAAGGAGAAACCCTGTCTCAAAAAAAAAAAAGGATAACACAACTCGCATTCGTATTTTGAAAATAATAAAGACATTGATAAAGTTCACTGTGCTAAGGCTTGTGGAATATTTTTTTACATAGTGTAGAATTTGGAAAACATTCCAAATAAATAAAATTCTAAAGTCATGATGCTGCTATTATAGCCAACAGATAGAACATTAATGAGTATTACCTTCTACCTCAGTTTTTGGAAAAACAAAAACGCATTTCAAATTATACACCAACATATATCAGGTCTCCTTTCACAGGCAATCCCATTCATGTAGTATGAAGGTTAGTTTTAATTGCCAAGGGGATGTAATCTAGAATCACCTGGGAAGAGAGTCACCTGAGCATGTGCTTGCATGCATGCTAAATTAATTCACTGCCCTCTACTCTGACTGTGGATGTAATGTTATCAGCTACTTCAGTCCCTGCCATTTTGACATCCGACTGTTGGTCTGCAAACTGTAATTTTGAAGACAATAATCCCCCCCTTTTTTTTTTCCTTTTACTTGCATTTGTCAGGATATTCTTATCCCAGCAACAGGAATTGAATCTAAAACATATGACAACTAGGCTGCTGATTTCAAAAGGCAGAATATAACATGCAGAGTGCATTGCCTTGGTTCTAGACCTTAACAGAGAACTGCCTTCAAACCTAGATAGCAGAAACTTTCAAGTTTGTTACTGGAACTCCATGAGGACGAGTCATGACCTAATATGGAACTAAATAAATTGACCCAGTCAGAAGCACAGTTATAAAACTGGATGTGTTACTTTTGAATATCCACTCACAGCTATTGGGTATGAGATTTAGCTGTCTAGAATAGTCTTTCCTAGTATTAGGATGGGCTCTGTGAATCTCATATTACGTGCAAGCTGTTTTCTCTCTCTTCTCTCTCTCTCTCTCTCTCTCTCTCTCTCTCTCTCTCTCTCTCTTTCTCTCTCTCTCTCTCGTGTGTGTGTGTGTGTGTGTGTGTGTGTGTGTGTGTGTGTGTGTGTGTATGTGTGTGTATGTGTGTTTCTCTGTTGGTACAGGATGAACAGCATTATTCAAGATTTTCAAGAAATTGAATGCGGAAACAAGGGGACTAGCAGGGTTCTGTACTTGTCTAGTGTCAGTGTGCTGGAACTGAGTTGAGCCCTCCACAAAGGGGATAAAAGAGGTATTCCCTAGTCTCCAGATGTCACTTAAGAAATTGTTTGACCTGAGGCAGTTCCCTTAATCTCTTCATTTTTCAATTGCCTCAACCATGAAATAGAAATAATACCCAACACCTGCATTTTTAATCTCATGGGGACTATGAAAAGTATCAAATAAGAACTTGTGAGAAAGCCTTCACATTGAAGTGGCCCATAAATGCATAGCTTATGAGACCCTGTCCCTCTTGTACTTCATTGTACCTCTCTTCTTACTTTTGTCTCCCTAATAAACTCAGTGAAAGAATCCAGCCTTGACAGTGGTTTTCCCACTTAATAATAATTAACAATACCACAATATGCGGAAGCCAATATTTTGTACTCTTTGACATTTATGATAGATGGAGAATGTTACTCTGACTTCTCTGATGAACTTTTTTTAAAATTTATTTATTTATT
>CABHPR010146458.1:18577-39844 GCA_902168415.1 Peromyscus melanophrys
GTAGATTCAGTCCAGGCAGGTCTAGTCCCCTCCTCCCAGGCTGAGCCAAGTGTCCCTGTATAAGCCCCAGGTTTCAAACAGCCAGCTCATGCACTGAGTACAGGACCCGGAACCACTGCCTGGATGCTGCCCAGACAGATCAAGCTAATCAACTGTCTCACTTATCCGGAGGGCCTGATCCAGTTGGGGGCTCCTCAGCTATTGGTTCATAGTTCATGTGTTTCCATTCGTTTGGCTATTTGTCCCTGTGCTTTATCCAACCTTGGTCTCAACAATTCTCACTCATACAAACCCTCCTCTTTCTCTCCAATTGGACTCCTGGAGTTCCACCTGGGGCCTGGCCATGGATCTCTGCATCCGGTTCCCTCAGTCATTGGATGAGGTTTCTAGCATGACAATTAGGGTGTTTGGTCATCCTATCACCAGAGTAGGTCAGTTCGGGCTGTCTCTTGACCATTGACAGTAGTCTATTGTGGAGGTATCTTTGTGGATTTCTGTGGGCCTCTCTAGAACTTTGCTTCTTCCTATTCTCATGTGGTCTTCATTTATCATGGTCTTTTATTCCTTGTTCTCCCTCTCTTTTCTTGATACAGCTGGGATCTCCCACTCCCCTAAGGTCTCTTTCTCTTGACCCTTGCCCTTCATTACCCCCACTCACGTCCATGTTGTTCATGTAGATCTCATTCATTTCTCTGTCATTGGGCGATCCCAGTGTCTTTCTTGGGGTCCTGTTTTCTAGGTAGCCTCCCTGGTGTTGTGAGTAGCAGTCTAGTCATCCTTGTTTTACATCTAGTATCCTCCTATGAGTGGGTACATACCATGTTTGTCTTTCTGAGTCTGAGTTACCTCACTCAGGATGATTTTTTTCTAGATCCATCCATTTGCCTGAAAACCTCATGATGTCATTGTTTTTCTCTGCTGAGTAGTATTCCATTGTGTATATGTATGACATTTTATTTATCCATTCTTCAGTGAAGCCCAGGGACTCAAAGATCACCCCAGGGCTGTTGCCTTGAGCTTTGCGGAGCCATTCTGGCCCATTTAATAACACTTATCAAGTTATTGTATATTTGTTTATTGAACTTAGTAATGTTTGATCTGTCTTAATTGCTAGTTCCTTTGCACTGTCCTTCCTTAACTAATTTTAACTAATTCCTTAACTAATTGGACAGAGTCATATATGTAGTACACATTGGGTAAAATGGCTGCTGAACTAGAAAATTGATTCAAGCAGTATTTATATGGGAAGTTATTTATTTATTTTTTGGGATTTTTTTTTTGAGACAGGGTTTCTCTGTGTAGCTTTATGCCTTTCCTGGAACTCACTCTGTAGCCCAGGCTGGCCTTGAACTCACAGAGATCCACCTGCCTCTGCTTCTCGAGTGCTGGGATTAAAAGCATGTGCTACTGCCACCTGGCAGGAAGTTATTTTTAAGAGGTAAGGTGGTGTTAGAAAGATTGCAAATGCTTCTCTTCTATAGGAATAGAATTCAGTTGCCAGCACCCACATTGGGCATCTCACAATCACCTGAAATTCCAGCTGGCTTCTGCTGACTTATATGAGCACCTGCACACACATGGCATCTACTCACACAGACACATACATACACAAAAATAAAAATAAAACCAGTAGGTTGCATAGACATGTGGGTGAGTAGAGAGAAAGATAGATGATGCATACATACATACATAGATGCATGCATATATACACGCATACACACACACACCTTATGTTTTAAAATAATTTTTCAAAAACATTGGTAATTAAAGAATAAGAGGTCATGAATTTGAGAGTGGGAACATGGGAGGAGTTGGAGGTGGAGAGGGGAGGGTGGTAATGATGTAGATGCGGTGCTCATGTATGAAGTACCCAGCCAAAAAAAAATCTATGTAAAATATGCTGTAATTTCCTTAGAAAGAGTGAAACTTTCTCCAGTTTTTCTGTGTAAGTTATAATATGATTGATACTAAAAGCATGATTCTGCAGTAGAGAAGATCTTATGTACTTTATTTTAACTGTATTTTAGCATCTTTTATAGCCATTTTTTTGAGTGTTTTCATTTTTCGAAGCAAAAATAATGCCTTAAACTTCCAGGTTCACTTTAGATTTGTATGGATTCTTGACAGATTCTTTCATACAGTGTTTCTGTTTGAGAATATTATGTTTACCTTCTCTTTCAAAATACCATGGCATTCATATTCAAATTTAAATAAAAATGAATCCAAGATTGCATCAAAAATTTAAAGCTAAGAGAACAGGTATAGCACTTATTTTTGATAGGTTTAATGTGGCAAAATTGGCCTACTCTGGTATAATATTTATATTCTCTCCCGGGAACCTTCACTCCATTAAGAAGGAAGAAGACTAGAATTTGTGTCAGACAGTGGCATACTCTCCATTCTCCTAATCATCTGCTTACTAGAGCCCAATTTGAGCCTCTCTATTAGCTTCTATCAAAGATCCATGGGAAACAATGTCCACTCTCTCTAGCAGGAAGAGAGTGGCTAAAATCTGTCATGACAGATTTTGACTGACCATAAACGAGACTTTGAAATTTGGGGTGTTTGTCACCCTCCTACCACCAATCATAAAAAATTTTTGGGCATCACCCCCTAAATTCTTCTCCTTTACCTAAACCACCTTTGGATAGACATACATATTGCTAAGACACAGATGGGCATGCATGTTGGGTTTCTTGGGTTAAGAGTAAAAAGATATCATGCACTTCAGAAACAGGACCCAGAGAGCCCTGAATAGGAGTTGACCTGAACACTCCCTCCCTGAGGATTAGCTTTCATAGTACCAGAAGTCACAATGCAAGCTTCTAAGGGAGGAAAAGAGTCTTACACAGTTATGACACCTGTAAACCACATCAATGAATGGCCTGGCATGATAACCTTAACTGTGAAGCAATAGGATACTTACCTTGGTGGTAACCAACAGCTCTCTATTGGACTACCCACTCAACAAGGGGAAAACATGTCTGGTACTGGAAACCCAGCTGTGCTGGCTCGTGTTATGTCATATATACACAAACTAGAGTCATCAGAAAAGAAAAGAACCTCAATTGATAAAAATGTCTCTGTAAAACCCAGTTATAGGGCATTTTCTTAATTAGTGGTTGATAAGGAGGGCCCAGCCCAAATTGCAAGTGGTAACACCCTTGAGATGGTGGTCTTGACTTCTATAAGAAAGCAGGCTGAGGAAGACATGGTGAGCAAGTCAGTAAGCAACACACCTCAATGGCCTCTCTGCATCAGCTTCTGCCTCCAGTTTCCTGACCTGTTTGAGTTACTGTCCTGACTTCCTCTGATGATGAACTGTGATATGGAAATGTAAGCCAAATAAACCCTTTCCTCCCCAACTTGCTTTAGTCATGGTGTATCATCACAGCAATAGTCACCCTAGCTACGACACTAGATAACTACTCTGCTAGTGAAATCATGGTTATTGGAGGAGAATCTACAACCATTAATTTACTAAACTAGCATAATCCCTAACAACAATCTATAAATATTTGTCCTTATACTCACAGATAAGTATAGCCTTTACCTCCTCATCAGTGAAATTTCTCTTTGCTATAGAAAATAGCACTGCAGAAAACCACAGCCAATCAAAAGGCAGACTTATGAAGCCCATTGCCAAGAGATGAATCTGCAAAACACTCTCACACCTAAGGCTCAGGGAGCATTGTGGAAGAAGGGGCAGAAATGTTGTAAGAGCCACAGGATCAGGGTGTTTGAGATGAGGTTGTGTCTACCAGTAATGGCAGAAGCCCTACCTGTGAAGTCTCATCAAAGTGACTGCTCATGTCTGAGCCCAGCAAGGATGACACCAGTGAATGTGTCAAACTGCACAGGAAAAACCTATGAGGCCTCAACCCAATATAAAGAACTATAGGCAAGTGAGGAAAGCTGCGAGTGGAAGGGGAACTCTTCCCCAGGGAAGAGCACAGCATTTGGTTGTTCAATGCCTAACAGTCATCCCTGAAAACATACGTACAAGTAATATTATATGGACCAGGTAGGTTCTATTTAGAAATACATATGTATATAACATACATACATGCATGCAAAAATAACTAATGATAAATGTGGCTGTGAATTTGAAGGAGAGTGAGAGAGGAGTTATAGGAGGTTTTTGGAGGGAGGGAAGGGAAAGGTGAAATGTTATAATTATATTATAGTCTCAGAAATAACATAAAATGTAATTTTAAAAAGTCAGAAGATAAAAAGACAATTCAATAAATTTTCATACACTTTAACATTAAAGTTATAAGTTATATTCGAACCCAATGTTTTACACTTCTAATTTGTTTATTATCTTACTAAGCAAGCATGTCTGGTGTTTACAAACAATCAATTTTTAAAATTTACCATGAATTCACGCCTTTGCTTTAAGTAGAAAGAGTATTCTGAAAGAAAACTGTTCAACTTTGAGGTACTGTATGTCTTCCATTCTTTTTAATTTGAGAAAACACTCCAATTTGCTCAGAAAACAAAGTAGAGAATAAAAATAAAGATCAAGACTGAAACATGTAGGCATCAATGGGAGCGTTCATTAGCATTGATAAGAGATTTCAAATTGTCATGATTCAAATGTGCATGAATTACTAGCTTGCCACAATCCCTTTCTTACATCCAGTGAACAAAGATATGTGTGATGCACCTTGTTCTGGAGTTTCCTTTCACCCAATAGAAAAACACTTTTCTCTTATTGTTGATACTTACCTCCGTGAAATTAGTTCCAGCTCTGACTCTTCCAGTACTAAATGTCTTGGAAACACCTCTAAATTTCACCCATACACAATGCTATTTCTTTGTCACTATCTTATCTGAGGATTTTGTTCCGTGTTTGTATTGCATACTCCTCTCTTAGTCTAAGAAAAAAATCTCAATCCCTCGCCATCAAACCACACTGTCAAAATATTACTAAATGTAAAGAAAAACTTGAATATGGTTAATCATTATGTGTGAGAACTAGAATACATAACATTTTAATTGCTGCAGAAATATTAAGACATGACATTACAGGGAAAATGTGTATTTTTTTCAGTTTCTGTTGAGGTAGATAGGAACAATCATCACTTCGATACCATGTGGTTCACTTTGGGTGCATAGAATGTTCTAGTCATCACACATTGCAAATTGACGCTGTCCTCTTCTTTGGTTTTCATCAAAATTATCTGTAAACTCCTGAAGCATACACGGCATTCTCAGAAATGCAGCTTTTTCCATTTTTATCTTTTGAGGGCATGATATTCAAACATTGCCTTCAGCCTACTATAGCCAGGTTTGACATCCAAAGGGAACACAAACACATCCATTCTGACCTCCCTTTCAGATGGGAGCAGTGGATTGTGAACAACCTTAAAAGGCTAGCAAACAGAATTGGGATTTATTCTACCTTAAACAATGGCCCACTTCTCTTCCTTCAAAATGTGTAGTTAGCACTCACCACAGAAGAAACATAATACCTTTCTTTGTGGAATTTAGAATCTAGTGAAATATAAAATAATCACATAAGTAAATATAATATTACAACTATGAAAAGAGGAAGAAAAGATGCACAATAGCAGGAGGGCCGTGGTAGGAATTTGACTTCGAGAGAATGGTTGAAGAAAATGACATTAAAAAAGTCACTTTCTAAATGGCGTAGAACAGATGAGCAATACTCATCTAAATGACATCAGCTCTGATGAGGCCTTCTTCATATAGGAACTGAGGACCCAGAAAAGGCCATTGTGGCCAGAAAAGAAAAGGTAAATAGACTCAGCCCAATATGAATTTGGGGAGGGGAGACACAGACCTTGAGTTAGTACCATGTTGGAACCAAGTCCTAGAGTTGTTTGAAGCAAGAATTGTAGGGATCAATTGAAAGCCTCTTTAAGCAACACAGGAAGGGGATAAAATATGCAGAAAAGACAAACTATCATTTTTTTCACTCCAGCTAGATCTACATATATAGAAGAACACTTTTGTGATAAACGTCAAAGTTGACACACACTAATTGGCTGTCTTCTGTGGTTTCTGAAGCAAGGATATTTGTATTGTGCATTACAGGAGCAATGCAAATGAACAAAATCAAGAGACACACAGGAGATAAAGTCATCACCACAAAGGAATAGAGAGCTAGTATACAGACTTCATGAAGAGAGCTGAAAAAGACTTGAACTTCTGATGTATGCTGTTCTATTTGAGTTCTATTTCCTGAGAGAGAGACACTGGAAGAGGAACTAGACTTAGGATTCATCACATGGGAGCAAAAGAAACACAACAATAATAGTATTGCATAAAGATTAATTATGATAATGATATGAAAGACCCCAAAACTCAGATAGAAGACAACTGTGGTGGATGATATGTAGGAGCAAACAGAAAGGAAAGAATAAATATGAGTTAAAACTAATGAGAAAGCCAATTTTACAAGTTAAATTAAAATATAGCTGCATTTAGCATATTTTCAAAATGGAAGGAGAGACTCTTTAGACAAAATTTAGTAGGAATTAATTCTTACTTTTCCTCAGGACTAGAGTAACTAAAGTGCCTTATTGGAAAATAGCCGATCTGAATTTTAGTAAATTAAAACGTAAGGAATGTTTTCGGCTTAGAGCGTGGTTGGAAGACTAGGACAGAGGAAACGTTGCCCAAGGTTATTCAGTTCCTTTCTGTCGCCTTAGCTTCCTGCCCTTCTTTGTGGTTCTTTCCTGTTCCTCTTCCGCATCAGCCACCTGAGACACAGGGTGGCTGCCTCATATAAACCCATGAGAATACGAAAAAAAGCAAATCAAATGTGCTCATGTAGATCTGCTGGATAGTCAAGCTACGTCAAATAAACCACTAATGCATGGATGCTTGATTTTTTTATCTCTAAGAAACTTACAAGAAAGTTTTCTCTCCAATTATATAAAAGAGCAAAAATTAAATAGAATTTAAAAACATATTATGGTTCACATGAAATAGTGACACCTAGTAAATATGACAGTTACTCTCTAGTCACAGGCTGAGGCTTGAGATCAATGGCAGAGTACAGAGACTGACAGAGATGGAAGACGGGAAGAAAGTGGATGCAGAAGACAAAGTTATGACACAGATTTTATAAATCTGTAATGTCTTGTATCCAAATTACTTTTCTGTGAGATAATGAATCTGGAGTTTTAAAATTATTATTATCTTCCTTTCCTAACCTACGATTACAGAGGTATGCCTCCAAAAAGGCTGGACTCCTCATTTTCCCTTTTTCGTAGCCCCCAAAAAAACATCACTGTGTATTCTATCTCTGAAACTTCTAATGTTCTTTTGACTTAAATTTAAACTTTTTGAGAATTCCATGCATGAGTACTGTATTTGCATCCTTTCCAACCTCCTATAGCCCCACCAACCCCACCTGAGTCTGTTCCCCTCTACTATTATCTTTCAATTTGATGACCTCTACTTTAATTATTTACACATTTACATGTATATATACACAGGAATACACACATACAACCTGCTGATTCCACAGCATAGCTAATTTTTAAGACATTTTTGCTTGCAGCTTCCAAAAACATTCTCAGGCAGGTTGACTCTTAAAAGAGGTGCTTGTTATTCCCTGTGTATCTCACAGTTATATTCCTAGCAACTAACCATGTATAAATGGGAGTATAAGTGACTCAAAAATCATTTTAAGATTGCACTTTGATCATACACAGTATTTCTGGGGAGTTTACAAGAGTAGAATCAAACATTTATAGAAGACATATGACAAAACTGTGGAGTCTGGAATTCAAATAATTCAGTAAATTTATTTAAAATGTCCTTTAAACACTGACGGTGAATTATTACAAAAGTATATATCTTAATGGCATCTATACATTTGTGTATATGTCTGTATCTATATTTTCTTGAGAAAAGCATTATGAATTACTTATCTGAATTAAAATGAATGTGTATTTAAAGCCTAGTCTTACTACATCTTCTCATAGCAGGAATAATGAAAATAGGCCTCACTTTATACTGCAGCTTTAAAAAAGCATTCAAGAAAAAAGAATTCAAAGAAAATGGCATTTAAAGTATGCTAAAGTATTTAAAAACTAAATAAGGCCAGGCATGGTGGCACACACCTTTAATCTCAGTACTGGGGAAGCAAAGCAGTCAGATCTCTATAAGTTCAAGGGCAGCCTGGTCTACATAATGAGTTTCAGGAAATCCAGGGCTATGTAAAAAGAGCCTATCTCAAAAAAAAAAAGAAAGAAAGAAAGAAAGAAAGAAAGAAAGAAAGAAAGAAAGAAAAGAAAAGAAAAAGAACCCACCAAAAAATAAGAAAGAAATATGTAAACAAAAACCTAGATCAGAAGTAATTTAATGATAACTGATAACTACCAAGAATAAATTAAAAACCTCAACACAGAGATCCACACAAATGGAGATAGTATGGATGAAATGACTCTACAGGGTAAGGATGAAACTACAGAACACTAAAGCCGGTTTAGCCAGGTTTATAAATACAAGTCAGGAAACACTTAGAGCAATAAATATCTGCAACTCATGTCAAGGGTGCTAACATGAAATTATATTACCCACTCCAACTAGAAAAATAAGAAAATTCTAGTAGGCCTATGCTATAAAAATATACTCAATTATTAGTTTTTAATCTCAAAGCACATATAAGAATATTTCTTCTGTTATATAACTACTTATCCAATAGTCTTGATTTTACCTGTTGTCTCACAAACCAGAAATCCTTAGCATGTAGCCTTTTAGATAAAAGTTGGACACTCCTTGGTTTAATGATTCCTGGAATCCACTTGGTATAGCTAAGCAAGCAAACAAACAAAACACAAAAACAAAAACCTAACAACTTAAACTCCCTGGACAACCATAAAAAGCCTTTTTTATTTAACTGGATCATAGTTTTCCTATAGCAAATTCTACAGGCTCCCCATTTTACCATGTTCTATATGAATACACAGACAGTAAGACTTAAGGAACCCAGAAATTAGAGTCACACTACTAAAAAATAAATAATAATAAAGGAAAATCTTTAGGCTCAAGGATATGATGCTTTGAATGAGAATAGCCTTCATGACTCCTATGTTTGAATGCTTGTTTCCTAGTTGGTGGAACTGTTTAGAAAGGACTGGGAGCTGTGGCCTTGTTGGAGGGGGTGTGTCAGGAGAGATGGGCTTTGAAGTTTCAAAAACCCACTCTTTTTTAGGTTAGGGTTAGGGTTAGGGTTTTTAACAGAGAAAGTGTGTCTTTCTCTGCCTCTGGTTGTTTCTCAAGATGTGAGCTCTCAGCTACTGCTCTAGTACCATAGCAACCTACCTGTTGCCATGCTCCCATCTGTGATGGTCACAGACTCACCCTCCGAAACTGTAAGCAAGGCCCCAATTAAATGCTTTCTTTTATAAGTTGCCTTGATTATGGTGTATCTTCACAGCAATAGAAAAGTAACTAAGACAGGGAATATAAGGGATTTTTTTTATTAGCACTGCAAAAACTTACCACACATTTAAGGTTTTTAAATAATCCAATATTATTCTGTTTCAGTTCTGGGGAGAAATTGACTGAAACGAGCATGAAGAACCTAAAACCATGTCAGCAGATGGGTTTCTTTGAAGGCTCCAGAGAGAAGTCATTTCCTCTTTCTACTCCCTCTACTGTCCACATTCTTTCCTTTTCCTGTCATTGTAGCATCATTCTTCTGTCGTTCCTGCCTCTTCTTATAATGTGAATATTCTTGTCACTACATTAAGTACCTCATTGGTAATACGGAACAATACTCCTCTTAATATAATCCAAGTTAACGACAGATACAAAGCATCTGCCCATGATGGTCATACTCACAATTTCCAGTGAATGAGATATGAGCATCTTTGCTGCAGCCTTAATTCTACCTACCATATGGCATACTAAGGTGATGGGGGATGTCCTTCTGTATGCTGAGAATATGTATCGCTCTGATTGGTTGATCAATAAAGCTGTTTGGCCTATGGCAAGGCAGCTTAGAAGCAGGGGAACATTCAAAGATAGAGACAAGAAGAAGGTGGGGGGGAGGGGAAGAAGGGAGACACCAGTGAGCTGCCCAAGCAGCAACATGTAATGAGACGCAGATAACGCCACGGAACATGTGGCGATACATAGATTAATAGTTATGGGCTAATTTAAGATGTAAGAGCTAGTTAGCAAAAGGCTTGAGCAATGGACATGCAGTTATAATTAATATAAGCCTCTGTGTGTTTACTTGGGGGACACGAGTGGGAGAGATTTGTCCCAAACGCCAGCAGGCCAGGACACAGGAAATCTTCCAACTACACTAAGGCAAGTCATCTCTTTGGTAGATAAATTCTACAGAAAGCAAAAATTTTTATCTTTTTATCTTCAATGATCCTTATCTTATTAGCCAAAATACATGGATTTGATAAATCTTTGAGGCATCAATACTACATGGCAAATGTCAATTCATATATCTTTATTGATGAACCAGAATCAATTGACTCTTTGGCTATGGCTTTACTGTAGAAATTTAGTGATAACCTCAGAATATCCTGATGTGGTGTCTTAATATTCTATTACTATGAAGAGACACCATAACTAACTACAGTGACTCTTACAAAAGAAAAGCATTTAATTGGGGCTTGCTTACAGCTTCAGAGGTTTAGTCCATCATAAGAATGGCAAGAAGCATGATGGCACCCAGGCAGACATGGTGTTGGAGAAGGAGCTAAGAGTTCTACATTTGGATCCGCAAACAGCAAGAAGAGGGAAACACTGTGATTGGCTTGAGCTTTTTGAAATTCCAAAGCCCACCCACAGTGACACATTTCCTTCAACAAGCCCACACCTCCTAATCCCTCTCAAGTAGTGCCACTCCTTAATGACCAAGCAGTAAAACAGATGAGCCTATGAGGATCATTCTTGTTTAGACCACCACATTCCACTCCCTGGCCCCCATAGGCTTATAGCCATATAACAATGCAAAAAAAATTGCCTCCAGCCCACCCTTTAAAGTTCCCATAGTCTGTAACAGTCTCAACACTGCTTAAAAATCCAAAGTGGAAAATCTCTTTTGAGACTCATGACAATCTCTTAACTGTAATCCCCTGTAAAATCAAAATCAAAAAGCATATCACATATTTCCAACATGCAATAGCACAGAATATATATTTATCATTCCAAAAGGAAGAAAAGGGAGCATAGTGAGGAAATACTGGACCAAACACCATAAGACTGAAAACCAACTGAATGAACTCTAAACCCTGCATCTCCATGTCTAATGTCAAAATACTCTTCAGATCCTCAACTCCTTTCAGCTTTATTAAGTGCAACACACTTCTTTCTCAAGGACTGGTTCCACACTAGGCTTACAGGTTTCCTTTACAGGTTTTCTACAATTCTGGCATCTCCAGCATCTTGAGATCTCCAAGGCACTCCAGGCTTCACCTTCACAGTTTCACACAGTGGCCTCTCTGGACCGCCATTCAGAGACACCCCTGACACATACCTGGCCTTAGTGGCCTTCATTAATTGAGGAGTGAGATTCTATAACTCCTTTCTTGTATCCTTGACTCTAAAGCCAGAACCATACTGTCAAACCTGCCAAGTATTGTTGCTTGCTGAAGGTGGAACATGGCCTCCTCTTTCAATTACATCTGCATCAGCTTTTTGTTTTCAATGGTTTCCTTCACTGCTCAAAGTTTTCTTTAATTCTTTTTCAAAATTTAGAAATTTAGCTGGGTGGGATCTTACCCTGAGGTCACCATTCCCTTTATTCCACTTATCATCAGGTTTTTCTAAATCTGTTTAACTCCTTGGGCACAGAATTTCATTCCATTCCTCTCCCTGGTGCCCCCTTTTTCCTCACACTATACATTTTGTATTTTCTTTGCTCAGCTTGCTAGATCTGCATAAGACTGGCCACTAATAACCATGTGACATAGTCAATGTTAGGCTATTTTGAAATCTCTGTCAATACCATTAAACCAAAACTCTTCAATTTAGCTTCAGGCAAACTTTTCAGACAGGGGCAAAAAGCACCCATATTCTTTGCCAAAATATTACAAGAACAATCTCTAGGCCACTTATTAATATTCTCCTCTGAAACATTGTGAGTTGGTCATCATAATCTATGTCATTCTCAGCTGCTTCTACTAGTATGCCCTATTGAGCCCCACTTAAAGTGTTCAACTGCTTTCCTAATCCAAAGTCTCAAAGCCCACGTTCTACCAACAAGAAGTATGATAAGGCCTGTCACATTAATATCCCACTCCTGGTACCAACTTCTATCTTAGTCAATGTTCTATTGCTGTGAAGAGACACCATGACCACAGCAACTCTTACAAAAGAAAAGCATTTAAATGGGGCTTGTTTATAGTTTCAGATGTTTAGTCCATTATCAGCATTATTACCATTACCACACCAGGACAGGATGATTTCCCCTAGATTTAATTGTCCTGCCATATTATTTTTATATTACATTTTCCTCCACATACTTATATAAGTCAAACTTCACAGTTTCTGTATTTCTCCTCATTTTTCATCACCTGTCACAGCAGTTCTCAAACATGATCTCAGATCAACAGTCTCATAGCACTGGAAAACTTCTTAAATTGTAAATTCTTAGGATTCTATCAAACTCAGTATATCAGAACCTCTAGCAATGCTATATTGAGGCTCTAGTACTTCTGGAGATTCTGGGAACTGCCCATCTATTGAATAAAATCAACTCTCTTCAAGTCTAACAGTATATACCCATTTTCACTTTGCAGTTGGTTGTTTAGACT
Source organism: Peromyscus melanophrys (assembly GCA_902168415.1). NCBI lineage: Eukaryota > Metazoa > Chordata > Mammalia > Rodentia > Cricetidae > Peromyscus > Peromyscus melanophrys. The sequence continues at coordinate 31,342 of CABHPR010146458.1, forward strand.
CTACTGGGAGTTTAGCAACCAGACAAATACTCTAGCTGTAACTCGCTTCACTATAATATTATAGAGGTTCAAAGGGAACAAGGAATTTATTATATGAAGAATAGAATCTAGGACCAGCATGATGGCTCAGCAGGTAAAGGTAATTACCATCAATTCAGATTTTCTGAGTTCGATCCTCAGAACCCACATAGTAAAAGGAGAGAACTGACTCCAAATGTTGCCCTCTAACATCAACATATATGCTAGGACTCACATTCACACACACCACATTCACATACATACAAAATCAGTAAATAAATGTAGTATTTAAAAAAAGAAATAAAGTAGAATACATAAGCTTTTATAAACATGCCATTAGCTATCAAGTTCATCTACTTTGAGTACTATTTTACTTATTTCCCAGTCCTTCTTTACATCACTCATTCACAATGATTTGTTTATATGATTAATTTTTTTTTAAAGTAAAACTGAAAGGTTGAATTCACAAGAATTCACAATTAACATCTTCCTACAAAAAATATCCAATTTCATGAAATTAATTTTTTAAATAATGTTTTAATTGAAATAGTATTACACCACTTCCCCTTCCTTTCCCTCCCTCTAGTTTCTCCTAGTTCCCCTTTCCTGTCCCCTTCTATTCTCAAGTTGATAGCTGCTTTTTCTTTGCTTATTATTGTTACACACAAATGTTACATATGTACGTATGTGTGTGCACAAATACATAAATACAACCTGCCGTGTCCATTTTTGTTGTTTGTTTATTTATGGTTCCAGGGCTGACCACTCTGCATTGTACAACCAAAAATGGAGCTTATTGGATGGAGAGGCTAATTCTCCTTCTTCAATCGGTCATTAATGCCTATAACTCTTTGTCTAGGAGTGTGACCCTATACAATTTTCCTCCTTTCATGTTAATATGTCCATTGATATTACAATTGTCCCAATATTGTTTTGCAGCCAATTCTAGGAAAGACTGTATCACAGCAGACTTCCTTCTATACTGGTTCTTACAATCTTTCCACTCCTTCATGACATTTCCTAAGCCATAGATACAGGAGCTATAGTAGAGAAATATCCATTGAGCTTGGGCTCCCCATGATCCACTGATCTCAGGACTATGTCCAGTTGTGTTTTTCTGTGATGTTCTCCATTTACTATAAAGAGAGGAAGCTTCTTAGAGACAGTTCTCAAACATCAATATATATACTCAAAACCTACATATACTTTTGCATTCCTGTTTGTAAGTTTTTCTACAAAAGTTAAACACTACTGATGAGTGGTAAAAGCTACACTTGCTGTGGATACAAGGGTAAGATTTAGAGCATAGTGAAGCATTATGCTGGTCTAGCAAAGCAGCAATATAGCTCTTTTCTAACACCCATGACCTCACTAGTTCCAGGAAGTTGGCTAGGTTTATGTTACCAGGCATGGCTTCACTCCTGTTGAGTAGGCTTTCAGGTCAATTGACAGCTCTTGGTTACTACCCACATGTGAGTGCCCTTTCTGGATATCTTGCCATGAGATAATTTTTGTGTTTCATAAATGTTGCACTTGGGTAGAACTGCTAACTGCTTCCCTTTTTTGGCAGCTTGCATAGTATTTTCTACCACAGTGAAGGCTGGATAATAGAAAATAGGCTTTCACATGAGATTCAGTTCAAATCATCTGAGTCTTATGTCCTGACTTTGTGATGTCTTGTACAATAGGGTCCCAACCTCAACCCCTAGAAAAGCAACCAACGGCTACATCAATAGTCTGTATTGCTTGGGGAGTTATTTGGACTTGGACCAACCATTTACAATGAGATTTCTCATGCCTGGAAGTGGGATTTTGTTGCCCTAAGTGTCTTAACTTTCTAAATATACATGTTTAGGTAAGAATAAAATAATATTTTCCAACTTTGATGTGATTGTTTTTGTTGTATCTTATTATATTTTATTTTGTTACACTTTGTTGTTGTCCCTTAGAAGCCTGTTCTTTTCTAATGAGAGACAGAAAGGGAGTGGTCCTGGTTGAGAGGGAGATGGAGAGGAACTGAGAGGAGCAGAGGGAGAAGAAATGCTAATTAGGGTATATTGCATGAGAAAAGAATCTACAGTTAATAAAAGAAAAACTAATATGATTCATTGACACTTGATCAAACAGCCCTAGGGTTAGTAAAAACAATTCCTAAAATATGAGAACTGATTTGCATTTATGTATTTATTCAATTATTATTGGATATTTAGCTTTATATAATTATATACTGTCTGTGAGATATTCTGAAACTGTTTCATCTAACATATGTGACATTTATAGGTGGATAATTAATATTTGGTTCAATTGTTGTACTTCACAATTGCAGAATCAAACAAAAAGTTGTGAAAATTTTGAATCATATATTTGAGGATTGGGCTTAAGGAGAATGAATTGTGTTGGTCATACACTTACATTTTGAGAAGTATATTGTTACTAAAATATGACAATTCAGCTTCATTACTCACATAAAATATAAGGTTTTTCAGTAGGAAAGGAGCCCAGAAAGGGATACAAGAAGCAGATACAAGTGCAGAGATCCACTTGTTCACACACTTAGGAATCCCACAAAAACATATAACTGGAAGCCATAATAGATATACAAAAGATCTGTAGAGTAAACATAGAGGGGGAAAAAGATTTTTGTAAATAATTTTAAAAGAGAATCATATCACTTATTACTCAGCCACAGTGCATACTGGATGTAGTTATTAATGTAGCAGTGAAATCTATACTCTTAGAGACAGTTCTCAAACATCTATATATATACTCAAAGCCTACATACACTTTTGCATTCCTGTTTGTAAGTTATTCTACAAAAGTTAAACATTACTGATGAAAATGTAGTATTTTCATCTTGAATAAGTTAAAGACATGGCTAAGGGAGTGTTTCTGTACTTGGAAGCAAGCATGGCTGAGAATGATATCATTTATCCTTTTTATTTAAATAAACGTTTTCTATAAGAAAAAGGAAAACCTCTGAATTACGTCTAATATCATGTAACAAAAAGCCTGTGATGATGACAAAATAATGACTAACTTAGCAAAAAAGTATAAGCATTATACAAACAGATACAACATTTTGCAGATTCCATGTCCTAACCACACCTCTCAAATCTTACCATTAGCAGTATATAAAAGTATATTTTAAAAGTATATATAAAAAATATATAAAAGTATCTGATGTTCTGTGTTCTGAAATCCCCCTCTATGGAATTCCATAACCTAGTTAGCCCTATGGAAGGCAGCCAGAAGTGCAAAGAAAATAAACAACTCCTAGATGTAACCTGCAACTGACTGGCTATTGTTTGAGTATTGATCTCCTTGTTTCTTTGAGGTACATTTGTGTAAATCGTTAGACCCAGCCCGCATCAGGATTGGCGTTCAATTTCATAAAAGGAAATGGGTTGATCTTCATCTTTCAATAGCTTTCTTCTCTTTCCTATCCCCCTTTCAACAAGTTTTAGGGTAAAAAATTAGTTGTACTCCTATGTGTCTCAGCGTCTATTTCTAGGAGAAGCCAACCGAAGAAAGCACTGCGTAATTTGGGCAAGAAGGAAATCACAATTTCAAAGTTTAAAGTATGATCTTTAAATGGCCCCATTTTCAAAATAGTGACACTATAAAGAGAGATAAAAGAGAAGAGAAATATTAAGGAATGAGGATTGGGGTATGACAACATTGGAGTGAAATTGAGCAAAAAATAAATTTCAGCAGAATATCAGAAAAATTGTTGTGATGAGCAAATCCTTTAGACAAAAAAAAAAGGAAAGAAAAGCAAATGTTCTTGGCATACCGGTAGAAGTCTATTGCTTGAGGCATTTAACTGTAGATGCAACAATATGTTGTAAATAACAATGCCAAATGGCAGTGGATGGACATGATAACCTAATAGGAGTTTTCTGGCTCTAATATCTATGATTCTGTGATTCAATTCAAATACAGTCGTTTACTGTATCTCGAGTGTGTAATACACTTCAATTGTGAAGTGCTACCATTTCAATACTAATACATTTGAAGTGACAGACATGTCACCTAAGTACCTTGTAGAGTTTGAAATGCAACGGAAAGCAAACAGTCCTTTTGCAGACTGTACTCCTAATCCTCCAGTAGGCAGACAATAATAGTTATAAACAGTTGCAGTTCATTAACAAGATAATGTTAAGCCTTCAGAAAGCTGAGGGAAATTATTCCAGAAAGAATTAAAGAACCTGGCTCATGCTAGTTTCATAAACAATACCAGTCTGTGCCGACATCAGTCTGCAGTGGAAGCTGATCACAAGACATGCAGCTCAGGGCACTTTCACGGAAAGTCTGTCTCTGTCAGCGTCAAAACCACTGAACTGAGAAATCTACAGTGTCTAAATGATGTTGGGAGCTTTACTCCTATGTCTCTATTTATTGATACAACAGATTTGGCTAACCTCGGAAGTGTGCCAGACATTTTGTCACTCCATTTGGAAAGGGTAACTTCCCTGGTAGCCCTTTCTCTGATTCAGTACATGTGATGTTTTCCCATCCCCCTTCAGTTATGAAATGTGATTTATAACTTAATGGTTCCTGTTTGATCACTAGTGAAAATGAAGGAGAAGAAGAGTGATTTGGTGACATCTTCATGTATGCAGCTTCCCTGAAGGCAATGGCACCCTACAACCCAGACCAAGAATCCTGAGGCTGATGGAGGAAGTGATGTTAAGGGGAACTAAGACACAGTATCATGGGCTCTAAACAGTGTTTCTCCATTACTGTCAACCTGTATTATCCTATTCTTTATTCTTTTTCATATTTGTACTCCAGCGTGCTCAAAAGAAAGAAAAGAAAGCATTGTTTTATGGTGCCCAAACCAATAGACTCATGCATCGTTCTCTTAAATGAAAGACCTCACTTCAAATAAACAAGTAAGCTGAGGGGTTCTGTTCAATTCTGGGATACTGTGAAGACCACACTGGATGAATTCTTATGGCCTGTTTGAAACACACAGACACACAGGGGAAATTGCAAGTACCATTTTTTTAATGTTTAAAGATATATATCTGCTTGTTTGTTGGCTGAGCATGTGATCTTTAATCCCAGTACTCAAGAAATAGATGGATTTCTGTGAGTCTGAGGCCAGCATGATCTACGTAGGGAGCTCCAGGACAACCAAGGCTACATAGTGAGACCCTGTCTCAAAAAAATTGTGTGTGTGTGTGTGTGTGTGTGTGTGTGTGTGTGTGTGTAATACTGGAGTGTGTCTGCCTGTGCCATCATACATATGTGCAGAGGACAAGTTATGGAAATCAGTTCTCCCTTCCATTATGTGTCACTGGGATCAACACAATTCATCAGACATGGCAGTAATAACGATTATCCACTGATACATCTTGCTGACCCTGAAGTACCTTTAAAAATAAGGAAGCATGAGAAAGCATAACTATGATTTCTTTCACTTTCCTCTCATAGAAAATCTGTGTGGAATGGGATTTACCTACCTCGGTCAGTATATTTGTTAGCCAGAAGATGATGTGGCCACTTCAGGAGATCCATTAAAGTTCATGCACCTTAACCTGCAATTGTTACAACATTCACTGATTCAATCCTGAACCAAAAATATAAGAACTCTACCAACTTGAAGTCTCCATGCTCTGAGCATAGAGACAAAGAAGGGCAAATAGAAGGTACTGTGTAGGCATTCCATCCTATCTAGGAACAAAGCTTGGATCACACTCAGACAAATAGTACACAAAACAATGAATAAATCTCCAGATTACTGTAGCTTTCAATTGTTTCAAACTTTTGACCATAAACATTGCAGAAATGGAGGAAAGATTCATCACTATTAAGCCTTCCTGGATTCCTGGAATTTAAAAAAAAAAAGCATATTACAATGATTATTCTTAAATACAAATCCAGCATTGAAAGAAAGATAGAGAGGAAAAAGAAAAGAAAGAAGTCAGAAAGAACAAAACAGAACTCAAGAAAGCATAAGAACAGAGGAAGAGAAGAACAAAGAGAGAATCGTGAGTATAAGAAGAGGAGAAAAAAAACTAAGAAAGAGGGTCCAAGGAATACAGGAAAAAGCAACCTACAGAGGCCTCTCAAGACAGGCTTTCTTCATGATTTGTCATGGAAATCATGGAGAATACTATTATGAATTTTTTCAGTCTTACCTTCTTTAGAAGGAATGGTGCAACTGTAGCAAAGATAAATAGGTTAATTGAATAAGTATTCCTTTAAAATTTATTAATTTCTTTGAAAAGTATTAATAAATTCTTTGAGAATTTCACACAGTGTGTTTTGATCACATTCATCTCCAACCCTTCTTTAACACCTCCCAGCTCAGCCCCCATCTCCTTACCTCCCCCACCCAACATCCTGTCTTCTTCTTTGCATGTTTTTATTTAACAACTGATTGACTCTGATTTCTGCTCTCCATATGCTTTCAGGTGTGGTACCATCCACTGAAGCACGGTCAGCCTAACAAGAGTTATACACCCATGAAGATAATTGACTCTCCCTCCTCCTCAAGCCATCATCTGTGTGAAACTCCTCTGTCAAGGATGGAGTTCCTGAACCTCTTCCTACATCATGCTGGAACATTAACAAAGCTGTTGTGAGTTCTTGAGTTCAGTGGTCCTGTCATGCCCAGAGGAAATGGTTTTGCTCTGTTCCTCCCTGGTCTCTGGCTTATAAAATCTTTCTACCGCCTCTTCCACGATGGTCCCTGAGCTTTAGAGAGGAGGTGTAATACAAATGTGGCTGAGCACTCCTCAGTTCCCTATTCTCTGTACTTTGACCAAGTACAAGTTCTTTCAAAAATGTGAACAAGGAAGAGAAAGAACTTCATTTTATGATCAATATTGAATAATCTTGGCTAACTAGGAAGTGTGAGAAAAAAAGTTAAAAAAAAAGTTCAGGGGAATGAGAAGTAAAAATACAAGCACAAAAGAAGTCTATAATAAGAAATAGAGGCTGGGGCGATGGTGGCGCACGCCTTTAATCCCAGCACTCGGGAGGCAGAGGCAGGCAGATCTTTGTGAGTTCGAGGCCAGCCTGGACTACAGAGTGAGTTCCAGGAAAGGCACAAAGCTACACAGAGAAACCCTGTCTCAAAACCACCACCACCCCCCCAAAAAAGAAATAGAACTGTGGCTACAGCAGTGTTATAGTGAGGTTCACAACAGCACAACGTGAGGTAGAACACATGTAACATCTCAGTGGCACACTGGGGAGGCTGAGAAGAGAGGAGAGAGGAGAAAGGGAGATGGGGGGAGGGCAGGAGGACTTGATAGGACACATGTATGCCAAATCAAAGTACACATGAAAATGCTAAAGCAAACCTCCAACTTTGTATCCTAATTTAAAAATTAAATTATATTCTAATAAAAAGAAAATGTTCTGTGTTGTGCACAAGATTTCTATTGTTTGAGAGTTTTATATCTGGACATGTATTTTGACCAAATCCACCCCTGTTCCTTTCCTTCCAATTTCTCCCCCATTCCCTTCCCTGCTTTCCTCTTCCAGTTTAATGTCTTTCTTTAAACATTTATTTTATTTTTTTTGAGAATTTTATGCATGAGTAATGTCTTTAAATAATTTCTTCCACATATTCTCTCCTCTACAACTCCTCTTGTATCCACCCTACTCCTTCTAAATTTTATGACCTTATCTTCTTGAATTAATGTGACACATACACACACACACTCACATACACACACATACACACACACACACACACACACACACACACACACACACACACACACACACAATGTATGTAGATATAAATGCAGCCTGATGAGTTGATTTAGTCTTACTCATTTGTTTATTATTTAGAACTGAGCACTTGGGATTGAGTAATCTGTCAGAGGGCTCATCCTTGTAGAAGACTGATTCTCATCTCTCTCTCTCTCTCTCTCTCTCTCTCTCTCTCTCTCTCTCTCTCTTTCAACAGCCTTAAATGACCTGTGGCTCTTCATCTAGGGGTGGGGCCTTTTAAGATTTCTCCTTATTCACGTTGGGATGTCAAATAGTAGTTTCATTGAACAAGTCCTGCTTAGGCTACAATATTATTAGGATTTCATGCTCTTTTGTAAAAACTACCTACTTCTCGTTATATTGCTTAAATAGGCATGGGTATAGGGCCATCTACTGGAGAACAGGTAGCCTCCTAAGGGGCTGAATCTCTGAATAAAATAGACCCCAGCCCCTCATGACAGCCATCAGTTTCCAATATCACCTCAGCTAGATATGGGACTTCATGAGCCCATCCCCAATCCATGCTGGGACTTGTGCTGGCTAGCTCTTGTGCAGCTCTTGTTTATGTAGCACCCCTACTGTAAGTTCAGGTATCCAACAACCAGGTCATGTCTCACAAACAGTGTTTCTCTAAAGACATCCGCTGCCACTGGCTCTTATAAGCTTTAAGTCCCTTCTTCAGTGATAAACGCTGAGGAGATGAGGTGTGTGTGTGTGTGTGTGTGTGTGTGTGTGTGTGTGTGTGTGTGTG
>CABHPR010146458.1:39854-54176 GCA_902168415.1 Peromyscus melanophrys
GTGTGTGTGTGTGTGTGTGTGTGTGTGTGTGTGTGTGTGTGTGTGTGTGAATTTATGAGTATTCTACAGTTCCTCATAGAAACTACCAATAGTGTGCAGAAAAGAATGATATTGGGGCTAAAAGGAGGAAGAGTTAAAAAGCAGAAAGGATCTTACAACTGGGGACATGAACTGAGCAGGAAGCAATTTTGATCACTTCAAAAACAAGCAGTGCTAGGTCTCCAAACAGCTGATTTTTCTGTGAATTATGTGATTAGAATCTATTAATTTTTCACAATATTTCCTCTCCCGATGGGGTTACTATCAGTCATTTTCTGTATCTTCTATGATTCCATTTCTGTGATTTTTTTATACTTTTATGATCCAACCCAGTCTTTTTCATTCCATGGTTAATACTCACATCCACTCTTTCCCATATCCCTCTGACCTATTAAGTTTTGTCTTCCATTAGACATTGATTTTTAAGTCTCATCTTTCATCAAAAAATTACTAACAGAACCTTTTGCTATTATTTTATATAAAAATGTCATAGAAGTGAATTTATTCCCCACATACACTTCGAAATACTTTCAATCCTCACATATAATTCTTTTTATCATTGATTACTTCCAGTTACTTGTTCATTTATAAAGATATAGTTGCTTTATTATAAAAAATTTTCAATCACTCTAAGGAAGAATTGCACAAATTTCCATGTAACCCCCAGTCAGCTCCAAAATTTTTTAATATTTGGCCAGACAGCTAACATCTTTGTAACCCAAGAAGTGATTATTTTCAGGGCATCATTTTGAAAAGCGAAACTAGAACTCTGTGAATAGAATGCTCTCAACCCTGGCTAACTTACATTCGCTTGGTACACATAAAAGTAAAACAACTTATATTTGCCTTAACACATAAATAGAATGTAACTTGAAATATCTGACAAATTAAATTTTAATTAAGATAAAATAATGATTGTATTAAATGTCCATATTATGTACAACTCCCCTTTTATATGATCCTATAACTCATGCAGCTATTTATCCCAACTAATATCCCCTTTAATCATACTTTCATGTAAGAATAAGTATTTAAATATGGTTTTTAAAGTTTTTTCCATGTATGTGTGTGTCCTGTGTGTACGTATGAATTCACCTGTGCATGTGAGTACCCACAGAAGCCAGGAGAGCAGTGAATCCCCTAGAGTTGGAGTTATAGAAAGTTGTGAGCCCCCAGGTGTGGGTACTCTTGTTTTCTCAAGAACAATAAGCACTCTAAACCACTGAGTCCCTTAAATACATATTTTAGTAGCTCTTTAAAAAGAAAAAGAAAATTTGGACTTAAGAATCTCTAATAGCTCCAAGAGGTATAAAGTTAAGAATTTGAAGTTAATATATATGTATGCATTAATGATAATCCTTGTCCTCTGTCTTTCCAGGATGGTCTGAAGTAGAGTCCCAATAGTATGGATGTAAGTAAGGCTTTAAAAATGTGAACCTATATTTTGAAATTAAATACATAATGCAGTCAGGTGTGGTAGCACATACACCTGTTACTCCATCCCTCAAGAGGCTGAGGCAGGATGACTACATAAAGCTCTAGGCCAGCCAGGACTACAGTGTAAGATCTTGTCTCAAAAAAAGAAATATTTCTGAAAGTAGCCATTGTTCTTTCTCTGTTATATTTATTTCTCTACCCCCAATTTTATTTTACTAACAAGTAAATGTTTTGTGGGTATAAACAGCCAGCTATTGACAAAATAAAATTCTGTAATATAATTTTCGGACAAAAACAAATGAGGCATAGACAACTTATTCCACAAGAGAATTCTGTACAAGTGAACAGACCTTCATTTTGATTAAGAAAGCCTTTTTCTCAGACAATTACCAATTAACAAGAGGGCTTGTTATTGCAAAGTGAGGGCTTCCCATATTCTAACGCACATGTAATATAAAGGATCTGCTGAAAGTTTCCAAACTTTCCAGTGTACACAGAAGTTTTTAAGCAAAGAACTTTTGCTCAGTCTTCTTCCTAACAAAGCAACTTTACTCTAGAAGATGGCTCATTAAAGAGGACAAAATATGGGACAGATGATTCCAGTACGAAGTGGCTTCTTCCTGTGGATGTCGACATAGAAGCAAGACTGATCAAAGCAATTAATCTTCAAATAATGGTGTCTAAAAGAAGTCTTCAAATTCAGTGCATAATCAAGGTATCCCTGTACAAATGTTATGCCAGTAGTGTTAAATCATCCATCCTTTGCTCAAATCTTTAGTCTTTGTCTTGCATAATTATAATGCCTCCTGATCTGTAGTTATTGACCCAATTCCTTGACAATCTCCTGGGTGGGAGTTACATTCTGTATCAAAACAGAGACTACTGTTAGGAAGAGTAACTTGTTGCTTTCTGTCTAAGACAATGGGCAATACAAAAAACAAAAATCTCCATGTAATACATCTTGTTTTAGCTTTGCTTCTCTAGGATCAAGTACCCCTTTTAAAATTAGAAAAATTTCTGTCTCTGGCCATGGAAAGCAAAGGAATCAAGAGCTATTTTTCTTTCCTTGGAAGCAGTCCACACAGAAGTCCAACTTCACTAACTTGGCCAGTTGCTTTAAGAGTTTTGAAAGCAATATAAACATGTTACCTTTTACCCAAAGATACCTGTCGTCCTCACCCCTCAACAAGGAAACTTCTCTTTGAAGACCATTATAGAAAACTACAACCAATCAAAATGCAAGGTTGTGGAGCCTGATACCAAAGGACACATCTACAAAATGTTCCCATACCTAATGATCAGGGAACATTGAGGAAGAGTGGACAGAAAGATTGTAAGAACCAGAGGATCAGAGAGTTTCCTGTGAGGTTGTATCTCCTAGCAATTTCAGAAGCAACACCCATGAACTCTCACTAACATGAATGTCTAAACAAGAGCTGAATGAGGACATCAACAATGGACATGCCAAAGTGGATAGGAGAAGCCCACAAGGCCTCAACCATACACAAAGAACCACAGGCAACTAAAGAACACTGAGAGTAAGAAAAATAGTCTTCTCAATTGGTTATTTGATAGCAAATAGTGTGCCCTGAAAACATACATGCCATTCAACTTTATACAGACTGAGCCAGATATATACATACATATATTACACATATATGTATGTAAGAGCAGTTAATGAAGTAAGAAGCCATGAATTTGAAAGAGAGCAAGAAGGGGTATTGGGAAGCTTTGGGGGAGGAAATGGAAGGAAGAAATAATGTAATTATATTATAATCTCAAAAATAAAAGAAAACACCTTAAAATTAAACACATAGAAAACAACTAGAAAGCATGGGTCCTGGCAGGGCCTCCCAGCAATGTTTTTACTTCCACCCATTTCTCTTTAACCCAAGTAAGAATGAATCAGTTTATTTTTTTGATATCAACATTTGCCCAGGTGTTAAAATGCATGGAATAGCCATCTAGTTCACATTATCTAGTTGAGATTAATGTAGTCTGTTTCTTTGTTCTCACATAGATACTAAACTGGTATTCTAGGCCAAAAGTATCAAAGAATGATCTGGTCTTTGAAAGCTTCATCTAGGACCATATCAAAATTGTTTTATAATAATACTAAAAAATACCTACTATCTCACACATATGTATAGTAGAATAGTTTCTATAAAGCAATGCATGTGCAATACGAAGCAGCCATTATTTAATTAGATCTTAAAGAAATTTGTATCATTTAAAATTCAATGTTATTTTATGAAAACCTAATTATTTACAAAAAGTAGGTTATGTTATTATGCAATGATACACTTTGTCACTTACTGAGTCAATAAATTAATTATTTTTTGTATTCTAATTTCTAATTAAATATGTTGTATTGATCAATGAATTTAAAATCCCCCAAAAGTTCTGTGAGATCTTAAATATATTTCAAGTATATTAAAAAAAAAACTGAGACCAAAGATAGAAAAAAAAATCACATTTCTAATCAGCTGTATGGATAATTATTATTTATTATGTGGAGAACTAAATAACAAGTAACTTGAAACATAAAAAAAAAATGAAATAACCAGGTTTCCTAAGTAACCAAATGAAAGCAGATAAATTTTGGCCTCTGAGGGTTTTGTGTTTTGTTTCTTTTGTCTTGCTGATTTTCTAAAACACTTATGGCTCAAAGGGTGTCTTCTCTTCAGTCACAGCTGCACCCAGCATGTGGAAAGGTATTTGTTCCCAGTTCCCCACAGGGACCGCCCACATCTACTTTCCTTCCGAACTGTGACTTCCTTACCTCAGAAGATTGCTGAACTGAAGCCTCCCAAGTACATAAACACACTGGGAACCACATTGTTCTAAATCTCCTTCATCCAACAGTTGTAATGAATTGTTTAATTGGCTCTGTCTCTGTAAAACAAAGTGGGAAAATGATATTTGTTGTTCTGTTAGAGGGAAAACAGAAAATAAATCTCGGTGAAAATTGTGAATGTAAGTGTATTCTCACATCTAAGAGATGTTGTAAACTTCCTTTGAGGCATGGAGCAAGAACAGCACTGTAATAAGACTTTGAATTAAAATAATGAAGCCATTTTAAATTTATCATAAATTTACTTTGTTTCATAGAAGACACGAATTGAGAAATTATTTGTCAAGTGAATGTAAGGTAATACAAGACATAAATTATTGATTTTTTTTTTTAATTTTAAGCCTCAACCCAACACAAAGAAATACAAGCAACTAAGGAATGCTGAGAGCAGGAGAAATAGTCTTCCCCAAGGAAGAGCACACCAACAAATTATCCAATACCAGCTGATCAGTCTGGATATATACACAAGTTCGTTGCAATGAGTCATTGGTCTGATTCAAGGCCTCTGGCCTCTGGCACACCATCATCACTAGACCCTCACTGGGACTATGGTTCCGCAGGACTAGTACCTTCACATGCTCCAGCAGGTCATAGATGGGGTAGATGTTAGGCTCAGGATATGGGTCTGGGTGGTAGTTGACCCAGTCAGTACGGGCCACTAAGATCATCAGGCAAGGGGTGGAGCCAGTTCTCCTGCTGTAATAAACAGGTGGGGGTGGGGGCAGCTACCCCTGAGCCAGTAAAGGGCAAGGATGGCTCAGCCTTGGCCCCCTGTGATAACACAGGCCATGGAGATCTCAGCAGACCCCAGCTGCAGCAGGACCAAGGACTCAGACATGGCCCTAAGCAGCAACTTAGGCCCAGATGTCACCATGGCCCTAGTGGCAGCACAAGCCACTCAGATCATGTTGTCCCTCTGACATCAACATGGTCTCTCAGGTACTAACTAGCTCCTAGGTATCCTCAATGGTAACAGGGACCAAGGACATCAGTTCAGAACTTGGCTGCTGTGTTGGCCCTCAGCAGCAGCCCAGGCCTGGATGACATGATGGCCCCAGGTGACAGAGCAGGCCACTCAGATAGCCATGGCCCTGGCAGTGGCATGGCCCTCACCTCAGACATCAGCATGGACACAGGTTTCAGCCTAGACCAGGGGCATTCCTGTAGTCTTTGGAGGCATCATGGGCCACAGACTCTGGCTGTGATAGGATCATCACAGACTGAGACATGGGCCATGGCAGGTGGGGCTGACTGGACAAAAAGGTATTCCGAAGCTCCTAAATGCCACTAGGATGAATAAAGAGGTGTTGGAGAGACGGAAAAGATGAAGAGCAAGGTGGGTTTTTTTTGTTTGTTTGTTTTTAATTAATTTTGGGGAGAGTTTTCTTTTGAGGGGATCACTTCAGGGGTGAGAGTAGGATATGGAAGGGCTGGGAGGTGAGCAGGATTGGGGTGCATGATGTGAAAATCCCAAAGAATCGATAAAGAATTATGTTGTACATACATATATATGTACATACATATGTATATATATATATATATGTGAAAACATACATAAGTAACATTATATAGAACAAAATGAGTAGGTTATATTTAGAAACACTTAAGCATGTGAAGTGGAATAAGGTAGAAAAAAATCAATTATTAAATACTTATTGATTGATTGATTTAATGACTTACTTAAAGCATTGCCTGTACTGCCTATTTGCCAAGCATGACTTCACTTGCTTCCTGGACCAGAGTGACCTGGAGGAATAGCAGAAACAATGGGTCATTGGTCTTAAGAACCTGGTGAATGCCATCTATGCTTCTGCACAATCCCATTTGTTTGCTCACCCCACCTTGTAGTTTTAGAATATAAAATAAAAATAAACTGGACCGAGGATCAAAGCCCTTCAACAGCTGTCCCAGCTTCCACTGGCAACATCTCCTCTTTTCCACTGTCACTGGTGTCGGAGTGCTTATTTCAGACCGAGTCCTACAGCACAGGTAAGAGCAATTCATGAAAAAAAGGAGGCCATGAATTAGGAAGAGAGCAGGGAAGGTTGTATCAGAAGGCTTGGAGGGAGAAGAGGTAAGGGGAAATTACATGATTATATTATAACTGCAAAGAAAAATAATACCTTAAGGTTGACATGGTGGTGCATGCCTTTGACCCCAGCACTCAGGAAGCAGAGGCAGGAGTATCTCTGCATTTTAAGACAGTTTGGTCTACTCAGCAAGCTCTAGGGCTGCCAAGACTTTATAGAAAGACCCATTCTTAATTTATACATATATATAAAACTTATAAAATACAAAATGCACATTTAATAGTAAAATTAGCTGATCTAAAAATTTTAAAATCATTCAAAAGAATAGTAATTTCTCTACCTAGTCTCTGCTCTTCCTAACACCCTGAGTAGTCTGTGTATCCATTTTCAGACACTCTGTCCCCATCTGCCTGTAATCAAATGCACATATTTGGACTGGAAGAAACAGAAATGGCCACTTATTTGACTCATACTTGATAATTTACCTTTCAATTTGCATCTCTCTCCTTAAAGAACATTGTGAACATCTTTTAGGTTAATAGATAAAAAAAAAATTGTTAAAAGTACTCTAATGCCTTTCCCTAATAGCTAAGGAGGTTGAACAATTCTTTTTTTAAGTGTTTTCTTGGCTATCTGAGATTCTTCTGTTGAAAATTGTCTGTTTACATCTGAACCCCACTATTTAATTGGATTATTTGGTATTTTGATGTCTAGTTTCCTTGAGTTCTTTATATATTTTTGAGATGAGCTCTTTGTCAGATGTGGGGTTGGTGAAGATCATAAATGGCTGAGAAACACTTAAAGAATTGTTCAACATCCTTAGTTCTCAGAGAAATACAAATCAAAATGACTCTGAGATACTATCTTACACCTCTCAGAACGGCTAAGATCAAAAACACTAACTATAGCCTATGTTGGAGAGGTTGTAGAGTAAGGGGAACACTCCTCACTGCTGGTGGGAGTGTAAACTTGTATAGGCACTTTGGAAATCAGTATGGTAAGTACTCAGAAAATTGGGAATCAATCTATGTCAAGACCCGGCTATACCAATCTTAGGCATATACCCATAGGATGCTGGATCATACCACAAGGACACTTGCTCAACTATATTCATAACAGCATTATTCTTAATAGCCAGAACCTGGAAACAACCTAGATGTCCCTCAACCAAAGAATGGATAAAGAAAATGTGGTACATTTACACAATGGAGTACTACTCAGCAGTAAAAATCAATGACATCCTGAAATTTGCAGAGAAATGGATAGAAATAGAAAAAAATCATTCTGAGTGAGGTAACCCAGACTCAGAAACACAAACATGGTATGTACTTATTCATAAGTGAATACTAGATTTAAAGCAAAGGATAACCAGGCTACAACTCATAGCCCCAGAGAGGCTAGCTAACAAGGAAGACCCTAAGAGTGACACATGGATTTCCCTGGGAAGGGGAAATAATGAGATCTCCTAGGTAAACTGGGGGCAGTGGGAGGTAGAGGGGAGGAGGATCCGACTGGATGAGTTGGGGGCAGGATGGAGGGAGAGAGTAATGAAAGAGATATCTTGATAGAGGGGGCCATTATGTGATAAGGGAGAAACCTGGAGCCAGGGAAACTCACAGGAATCCACAAGGATGGCCCCAGCTAAGTCTCCTAGCAATAGTGGAGAGGGTACCTGGACTAGACTTCTCCTTTAATCATATTGGTGAGTATCTTAATTATCAACAGAGAGCCTTCACCCAGTAACTGATGGAAGCAGATGTAGAGATCCCCAGCCAAGCTCTGGGCCAAACTCCAGGAGTCCAGTAGATGAGAGCAAGGAGGGATTATATGAGCAAGGAATGTCAAGATTATGAAGGGGAAATCCACAGGGACAGCTGCCCTGAGCTAATGGGAGCTCATGGACTCTGGACTCACAGTTAGAGAGCCTGTATGGGACCCACCTAGGCCTTCTACATGTGGATGACAGTTGTGTAGCTTGATCTGTTTGTGGGGTTCCTAGCAGTGAGATAAGGGCCTATCCCTGGCACATGAGATGGCTTTTTAAAACCTATTCCCCATGCAGGGATGCCTCACCCAACCTTGATGCAGAGGGAGGATCTTGGTTCTGCCTCAATATAATAAGACCTACCCCTTTCTGAATAGAGGAGGAGTAGATGGGAGGAGCAGGAAGGAAATGGGAAGAGAAGAGGGAGGGGAAACTGGTTGGTATGTAAAATAAATGAAAAAATTTATTTAAAAAAAGGACTCTAATGTCATAATATGTAGCATGATGATGTAGTACTGCATATATTTTGTTAACTGACTTAATTTCCTCAAGATAAATTCTAAAATTAAATTTATGAGTCTTAAATATTTTGCATATTTAGTATCACACGATATTTGTATTATCAATATATTACATGCATGCAATATATAATATTGATAAGTCATTTCACAATGATTATAGCCATTTATATTTCCATCAGTGTATGAAACCACTAATTCATCTGTTACTGGCCCAAAAATAATATTTCCGCAAGCTTACAATTTTGTTATTTGGAGCAGGTGATGTTCCCTTGGGTTTTCACTTGGTGTTGGGAGTTGGGTACATACAGCATTTCATTTTTTACATGTTACTGATTACCTTATGAATTATTTCCTACTACTTTGTTTTGTTTTGTTTTTACCGTTGTTTGGTTTTTTTTTTAGACACATCTCTCTGTGTAGCTCTTAATCTTTCTTGGGGTTTATCTATTATTTCCTTATCGTAATAGGACTTAAGTGATGACAATTAGTTTTTGTTTTCTTTTTAATGATATTCTGTCAACAGAATTCATTTAAAATTCTTAGTTTAGAATGTGTGTCTAGTCAATTTCTCTATCTTTTTCTATGCCTGTATGCTTAAAGTGCCACAATTTATTTAAAATTTTCAATTACTTTTATCATTTCATTTTAGTAAATATTTTTTTTGAAATGTACTTACCTGGTGGCCGTGGTGAGCACCTTTAATCCCGGCACTCAAGAGGCAGAGGCAAGAGGATATTTGAATTTGAGGCCAGCCTGGTCTACAGAGTGAGTTTCAGGACAGCCAGGGCTACACAGAAAAAACACCTGTTCCCTCCCCCCCCCCAAAAAAAAGGATTATATTCATCGAAATAAAATTAATGATATGGGGGATATTACATGCATAAATTAAATCATGAATTGAGTTAGGACTTAAAATTTTCCGAAGCAGCTTAGAAAATCCCCTCTTCCTGCATATACAAAGTGTGCAAATACAAGTTCTTTCAAAATTAGCAACGAATATAATGCAACTGTAATAGAAGTTTCAATAGCATTTGCATTTTTATGCTTTTTTCTGTTTTATTTTTGTTATGGGAAATACTTAGCATGATTTAAATATTTATGTTGGGGGAAAATATCTCCAGAAAATCCTGTTATATCATAGGATTACTTCTATGTCACAGGAAGGTTTTCCTTTTCTCACTAATGTGTATTTCGGTGAGAAGATCTTCGCTGGATGCTAACGGGAGTGTATGCTTAGGATACAAATAAATTAATACATGAGCAAATGAAGGGCAACAAAGAGTTGCTGTAAATCCTCCTGTTCCCCCGCCCCTCGCCCCATGTACTTCCTTTTTCTTCTTTCTGTCTATATCTGCTCTATTTCTCTTTGGTAAATAAGAGCTCTGAGTAGTCTACCCCAGAAAAATGAAAGATGGCGTCACTCAGATTGCATTTCCAATGGCTGTTTATATATGAACATTGTTCCAGTCTCTCTCCATTATAAATACAATGTAAATGTCAATTCACAAATCCTTTGTTCATGTCTCCGATTTTACAGCTTTCAGATAAATTCCTAAAACGGGGAGTAAAAATTAATGGGTTCACAATTTAAAAAACATTAACCCTTAGAGAGCCAAATTATTTTCTGTGGTGATATCTTACACTCCCCTACTGCAAGTTCTCCTCAAAAACTTTGGACCACGACTTCATTAAAATTAAGATTCAAAATTAACTCTCCCCGCTCCTCGTCCATGCCTCAGGCAGATGGGAAAGCTGGCCCCGAGGTCATAAGAGTGAGAGAGCTGTCCCTGCCCATCACCAGCTGCAACACTGCGGAGAGTGGGCCCTGCACCTCGCCTGGGCAGCACAAGCAAGCCAACCCTGTTGATGGAGGTATGGGTGGAAGTTGTGAGCATGGGACAGCTGTTCCCACTACTGCTCTGTATGTGGTGGTGTGGGTGGGGTAGAGATGGCCTCCTTACTCCTTGCCCCTTACCATCCATTACATACGAGCTGGCTGACCCTCCCAGTTACCAGCTCTGCAGCACTCAGGAAAGTGGGCTCTGCTCCTGGCCTGGGCAGCACAGTAGAGCTGATCCTGTTGACAGAAGCATGGGTGAGATAGTCCTGAGGCTGTGAGAGTGAGATAGGGGTGAACTAGCCAGGGCAGTGATGGAGAGCTCAACCTGGTGATGATGACAGGGAAGAGCTGGCGACCAGCTGACCAACCCTGCAACTACTCAGGTCCGGAATTAGGGTTATGTGTTGGCCTACCCCAACATCTACCCAATCTGTGATCTGCTGGAGCACGGAGGGGGTGGGGTGTCGGTCCTCTGGACCCAGGGCTGCAGGATCTCCAGGATACACTGCAGCAACAGGATGTTCAGGGAGAGTTCCAGGGAGGCCCCAGCGTCCATTGTGCAGCAGAGACCAGGGCCTCTAACCAGACCAATGATTCTTTGCGATGAACGCCTGCATGTAAAAATGTAAGAATGAAGGGGTTTACTGTGTGACTCACTGTAGCACACTGCACCTTCCATGACGAGATTTTCCCTTTCTTCCTTTCTTCCTCCTTTTTACTCTTAAATTTAATTTTGTTTTATTTTGGGGGAAGGGAGATGGGTGGAATCAGGAGGCATGATGCAAAAGACACAAAGAATAAATAAAAAGAAAGTAAAAAAAAAGGATTCAAAATCAATGAAAAATACATAAATAAAAATCTTACACACACATACAAAACAGTTGCTAACATGGATGTTCTTCTGGAATTGATTTGATGAACTGGGAATAGAAAAGAATGGCTCACTTTAATTTTTGAATTGTAAATTACATGAGTGCACAAACTTTACATTTTCATTGAAAAATAAATTTGAAAGATGTTTTATCTTGGGAGCAGCAACACATTATCTTATGGCCTTTTAAATGTATATGCTAATTATCTATTAGATTTATTAAATTTGTAAGCTCCCTGTATCTACTCTCTGAGTTCATGACTTTTCTCCTAGGCTCCCCCACCCTTCCCCCACCCCGGACACGCTTGCTTTTGCAAATGGTACCCATGAGTTTTTTATAAGCTCTTACTCAAGCATTTTATCAACTGTATTTTCTAATTGTTTTAATTTTCATGAGTTGAATTTAAATATCTTATTATATTAGCTTTTATTTATAAAGAGGCAATAAAATGTCATTTGTCCACATTGTTGTTGTTATTATTATTACTATTATTATTATTATTATTATTATTATTATTATTATTATTATTATTATGGAGTAGTTTTCTTTAGCAACATTTGAATACTCTGTATTTCCTTAAGAGTTTCTGCTTTGTACTCACTTTAGATATGTGTCTTTAATCCACTAGAAACCATGATCTGAGGTAAAACGCTGCAGACCTGTTGTTACGGTTTTATTTAAAAGTTGTTTTAGCATCATTTATTAAATAATTCTTCCAGTCTGACTAACAGCATACCTTATTTTTCATACATGCCAGCTCATTTTTGTTTTGTTCCAATTCTGCTCATTCAAGCACCAAATCTAAACTATTTTAAGTATTTTAGGCTTCATACTGTATTTTAATGCTACAACAAACCTTGTTTGCTTGTCAAAAGTGTCTGAAATTTCCTCAGCATTTCAGTCATTCATATGACTTTGCAATGATAGTCTCTATCACTCTAAATTTATTCCCACATCATCCCCCCCTGAACGGTTATTTTGATGAAACATCACTAACTCAGAAGAAACTCTAAAGGAAAATTGTTATTTCTACACATTCAGAAATTATTTAATGAGGAACCAACATCACAGCTATAGTGTTCCAAATATAAGCCTAAAAGACACAGTTTCATTAAAAGCTTGCCATTTTAAGCCACGTATTTTAAGTATTAAATTCTGATATTAGTAATAGCAATAATTTACCAAGTTACTGCAATTTGCTGTGTTTTCATGCATTATTTTAGTCAACTTTCATCCTTAGTTTTTTTCCTGTTTTAGATGGAAAATGTATTATGAGGGGTTAGATAATTTGCTAATAAAACTGACAATCTTTCACCAGAAAAAAAAAAAATACTAGTAATTCTTGATTCCATTTTCATTTTCACAGAGCACAGTGTGCTGAAAAGATATGGTTACGAACTCCATTTCCTTACATCAAACAAGACTCCTCTGTAAACAATAACTTCCTGTCATCCACGGAGCTTCAGTTTAATAGGACAAGAAATATATACATGAGGTCTGGGTGGAAATGTATTCAAGTTTAGTGCAGCTAAACATAAGAACTTGAAAAGCACATCAGCTTAGACTGAAATATTTAGCTTGATGGGGTAGAAACCATAGAAACAATCTTTTTATTGTTTTATTGTGAGAATTAGATTTGATATATGGATTTCAGCTGTCCCCCAAACAAATAATTTGACAAAATACTCATTTAACTGCTTTTATTATTAATTGACTTTTAAGATCCCTCTGCCATGTGTCATTGGGGAGCACAACAGATCTCTCCAATTATAAAAAGCAAGTTTATTGGTGCATGGCAAGTGTAAACCTATGAGGTCCCTGGCAACAGTAAAATGGCAAATTAAATCAAAACCACATGCAAGTCAAAGTGAATCACTGGTCAATGAGCATTCAGGAAGGGATGCCAGGCAAATAAACAGTCGGTCCATTAGTTAGTTATTGCCAGCACTAAATGAATACAACTGTTGAGAAAAGAATCACAGCAGTATGGCGACAATCTGTGTTAGGTTTGTTGAGCCCTGTGGAAATGGTTGAAATGAGTACGCGGCTGCTGTGAAACGGAGGAATGCAGGTACAGTGGCCAGGCTGAAAGATACCTCTTACCGGAGGCCAGCTGATGAGCTCCCGTCACTTAACGGCATCCTGAAAAACAGCTGGCTCCTAACCTTCAAATATTGATTGAGTGTTTACAGATCTGGTCCAGTTTCTAGGCAAACAGCTTCTATAAACATAGCGTACCATCTGGTTTCATGGCTCATGTGCTTCAGGGACACTTTTCCCCAGGTGTGTGTGTGGGGGTCCATGATTAATTTTAGCAATTTATAGTATGCCTTTACTTCCTGTAAGGTAGTTAAGACCTGCGTGAACTTGGATACAAATTTCGGATTCTGAGAGCAACAGATTTTTCATGCAGTTGCTAATGGAGAGAGGCAATCGCCACCAGCAAGAGGGAGGCGATACGTCTAACGCTCTTGAGCATAAATTTGCAGGGCAAGAAGGAAGTAGATTTTATAGGCAGTGTGTACTTTCGTTATGCCACATTTACCACACATTATCAAAGGCAAACAGAGGGAGAGGAGAGGTTTTGAGAGACAAACAGGTTTGGGACTTTATGCAAACAGCCTTCACGGTTCTAAGGGTGGTAGCCAAGCAGAATCTGAAAGTGGATGGGAAGGTGGACCTTAACGCGTGTGGAATTCAGGCAATAAAAAGCACTGTCATTAAAACCAGGCATTCCTTCCTCACCAATCTGGCTTCCTAGAACATTGTTCATCGAAGGTGCTTTGGAAGGCTACAGTTTGACACACTTTTTGCTTAGGTGGGCAGGTCTCTTCTTCAATAATCAAGAAGAAAACTTTCCAAGTTTATCAAAGGAGGCTGGGGGCCGGGCGTTGGTGGCACACACCTTTAATCCCAGCACTCGGGAGGCAGAGGCAGGCGGATCTCTGTGAGTTCGAGGCCAGC
>CABHPR010146459.1:17027-32963 GCA_902168415.1 Peromyscus melanophrys
GAAGAATGAGAATCACCAGTTACTGAAAGCCGAGGAGAAGCACACACCTCTGAGCCCCCACACTGGAGTTGTGGGCTTGCAACCTGCTAGCTTCCAGACAGCCTGCACACCTGACCCATCCACCTGCATCTTCTCCATCATTAAGGGATATTCCCAAGGCGCGCTTCCTTCAGGAAGTTTCTATCACTGCCAAAGCTGAGGCTGCAAAAGACTGAAGGAAATGTCTATGATTTCCTAAAGACAAAAATATATATCTCCCAGCTGGCTACATTGTTTCCTAGATTCCCCATCTAGATAGGAAGTATGACTAAATTTAAGAGTGACCATAGGTGGCATTCAGGGGACACCAACAATATGTCAGGCAGAATGCCACCTGGAATATTTTTCTTCTTGTCATGAACAAATAAGAAGCAACTTAAGGGGATGGAGAGATGGCTCAGTGGTTAAGAGCACTGGCTGCTCTTCCAGAGGTCCTGAGTTCAATTCCTAGTACCCACATGGTGGCTTACAACCATCTATAATAAAACCTGCTGCCCTCTTCTGGCATGTATGCATAATAAATAAATCTTAAAAAAAAAAAAAGAAGAAGCAACTAAAGAGACATGGGGTTTATTGTGGCTCACAGTTTGAGTAGACACAGTCTACAGTCCACAGAAGGCTGCTGTAAGGAATTATCCTCAAAGCCAAACTGCCACAGGCCAAGCTGGGCCTGCTCACCCAAGATCAACACTGCTGGACTTAGTGACTGTTGACACGCCCTCTTGGAAGAGATATCAGACCCTCACCTGAGTATCCAGCCACCCCTCCCAACCAGCCATATGCAATTCTGCCCTAATTGCACATGGTCTTGGGGGAGGGGTTAGAGGAGGGGGATAGGTTCTATCCACAAAGCCTTGGGGAGTCATCATCCCTGCTGGGTACAAACCTTCCAGAGGTTTAAGGTCACTCATTGGTAACCCCTGGTGAACTTTGGTAGAATTTCCGCTGTTGTTGGGGCCCTTGGAAGAGGAACAAATGTTTATATCTCTTGCCAAGGGAAGAAATTTTAGCAACAAGAGCAGCAGGAGCCTGAGGCAACTGGTCACATAGTGTGTGCAGCCAGGAAACAGAGAGGGGACAGGAAGTGGGGCCAGGCTGTGCCCCGTGACCACTTCCTCCACCCAACCTCCTCTTCCTAAAGGTTCCATAACCTTCCAATTCCTCTCCACTAGCTGGGGACCAAGCATTCAAACTTCTGAGCTTACAGGGGACAGTTCACATTCAAACCACCCAACCTTATTTGCACAGGACCATAGTTCCACAGCATGGCCCTTATACTTGTCTTCCTTTAGGAAAACAAAGCCCATATACACCTTTACCTGACTCCACAACCTGTGCACAGAACCACTACACCTTGACTTTCAAACTTTTTACACAAACAACCATCAGAAAATGCATTTAGCATGGTGATCTCACAGTGATACCTATATATACATAAAACCAAGCCAAAAAATCATAAAATATTATTACATGTAACATTCTTTAATATCTTCTATTTTCTTTAATAATAACTTTGGGGGAGGATCTTGCCTCATCTTCCCATAGTCTGTTATTAAAAATGGCTACTACCAAGGCAGGCATGGTGGCGCATGCCTTTAATCCTAGCACTCTGAAGCCGAGGCAGGCAGATCTCTGTGAGTTCAAGGCCAACGTGGTCTACAAAGTGAGTTTCAGGATAGCCAGGACTGTTACACAGAGAAACCCTGTCTTGAAACCACTCCCCCCCCCAAAAAAATAGCTGCCACTACACTCAACTTATTCTTTTAATTTTGTGTGTGCCATATACATACATGTTCATGTAGATACGTGCACATGTGTATGTGTGTGTGTGTGTATGTGTGTGTGCATGCACACATTTGGAGGCCAGAGATCAACATCAGATGTCTTCTGTCTTACTTATTCCTACGTTCTGCTTCTGTGTATAACTAAATAGAATCATACAATGTTTGTCTTTAGGTGACTAGCTGGTTTATAACTTCTCTTCTGCCTATACTCCTGTGGAACATCTTTTTCTCTCCTCTCACTTTCAATCTTTTTGTGTCTGAAGCTCTAAAGTGGATTTCCTGTGGATACTGGGTAGTTGGATCATATTTTTGTAAATTCATTCTGCAACCTCTGCCTTTTGACTGGAAAATGTAGTACTTTTATATTTAATGTGGTTATTGATAAGGGGGAAACTTGCTTTATTGTTTTTAGAAAACTATTTGTTTTCTATTTATCTTATAGCTTTTTGCCCCTCATTTCCTGCCTTATTCTCTCCTTTTGAATTTAGCAGATTCTCCACAGGGAAATGTTTTGTCTTATTTCCTTTTGTGTGGATGCATGTTCTATAGATGCCTTCTGAATGCACACACTTATGTGTATGTATTTTTTTTCCTCTGTGGTTACCATGGGATTTCATCTCCTGATATCATAAAGCTCAATTTGAATTTACAACAACCAACTTAACTTTCTTTTTCTTTTATTGAAAATAGATTTTTTTCATTCAGTATATTCTGACTCCAGTTTTCCTTCTCCCCACTCCTCCCATTTCCTCCCCACTTCCCTACCATCTGGTTCCACACCCTGTCTCTCCTTAGAGAACAAACAGGCAGCTGGGTGTGATGACACTCATGGAGTTGACTTTTTTTACTCAGGTCTTTGGGGGCCCACCACCCAGCTCCCAAATAAATACACGGAGACTTATTCTTACTTGTGAATGCCTGGCCTTAGCGTGGCTTGTTTCTAGTCAGCTTAAATTATGCCATCTACCTTCTGCCTCTGGGCTTTTACCTTTCTCTATTCTATATACCTTTCTTCCTTTCGTTCTTACTCCATGACTGGGTGACTGGCCCCTGGCCTCCTTTCCTTCTCCTTTTCTCACTCTTCTTCTTC
This sequence comes from Peromyscus melanophrys, assembly GCA_902168415.1. Lineage (NCBI taxonomy): Eukaryota > Metazoa > Chordata > Mammalia > Rodentia > Cricetidae > Peromyscus > Peromyscus melanophrys. The sequence goes on from CABHPR010146459.1 coordinate 19,941, forward strand.
TTCTTTTGATTCTCTCTACCTGGCAGCCTCACCTATCCCTCTCCTGCCTACCTATTGGCCGTTCAGCTCTTTATTAGATAATCAGGTGTTTTAGACAGGCACAGTAACACAACTTTGCAGAGTTAAACAAATGCAACATAAAAGAGTGCAACACATCTTTGCATCACTAAACAAATATTCCACAGCATAAACAAATGTCACACATCTTGAACTAATATTCCACAACACATACTCCTTTAATCCCAACACTTGGGAGGTAGAGATCAGCAGATCTCTGAGTTGGGAGCGAGCCTGGTCTACAGAGCAAGTTCCAGGACCTCCAGAGCTACACAGAGAAACCCTATCTCAAAAAAACAAAAAAGACCTTTCAAAAATAATAACACATTTCTTTTTTAAAAAAGAAAACAAACAAGCAACTAAGGCATAATATAAAATAAAACAAGATAGCACGGGGTTGGGGATTTAGCTCAGAGGTAGAACGCTTGCCTAGCAGGCACAAGGCTCTGGGTTCAGTCCTCAGCTCTGAAAAAAAAAGATAGCACAAAAACAAACTAATCAGGATAGGACAAAACAACCAAACAGGAAAAAGAGCCAAAGAAAAAGCACAAAAATGCATATAGATACAGAGATAACATACATTCTCACACAGAAAAGTCACATTAAAAACACAAAACCAAAAGCCATAATATATGCACACAAAGGATCTGTAAGGTAAAATAAATAAACAAATGACTTAACATTATAAGAAAAAAAAAACTTTCAAAGATGCCATTGAGTTCATTTTGTGTTGGCTGTTTACTGCTGGGCATGTGACCTACGCTTAACAGTAGTTTGTTTCCCCAGTGAGACCAGACTCCCTTGGAGAAAATTATTCCTCATTTGCAAGTGGCTAACAATTGGAAATAGCTTCTGGATTAGGGTGGGGGTATATGTTCACTTCTTCTATCTCTAGGACTCCACCTGGTACAGACCCAAGCAGGCCCTGTGCATGCTGCCACAGTCTCTGTGAGTTCATATGTGAGCCAGCCCTGTTGTGTCTAAAAGGCCGTGTCTTCGGGGTCCTCCATCCCCTCTGGCTGTTATACTCTTTCCACCTCCTCTTCTGAAGGGTTCCCCAAGCCCTGAGGGCAGGAATTTGATGGAGACATCCCTTTCAGGGCTGAGTGTCCCAAGGCCTCTCACTTTCTACATAATGTCTGATTGTGGGTCTCTGTATTTGTTCCCATCTGCTGCAGGAGGAGGGCTTCTCTGATGATGGCTGAGCAAGGCCTAGACCATGAGTGTAGCAGAATATCATTAGGAGTCATTTAATTGCTACGTTCCTTTAACAGAACAGTAATATTTGGCTTTCCCCTAGGTCCCTGGCCTGACTAGTCCCAGGTTCTTAACCAGACAAACAGCACATGGTATGGGTTTTGTTTCATAAACTAACTGGTCCTCAACTCAAATAAGATATTGTCTGATTACTCTCACAAGCTTCATGCCACTCTTGCACCAATGTATCTTGCAAGCAGGTCACCAGTGAAAGTCAAGTGTTTGGAGCTGGGGTGGTGTCCACACTTCGCCTTGGGTAGCATGCAGGGTACCTTCTTGTACCATGAACATAGGGGTGAAGGCTCTAGGTAGGCACCGGCTTGAGCTCTTCGTGTTCAATGAGTTATGTGGGTGGTGTCTTCAGCAGTGGGGCTTTACTGTCGGCTTTTGGGGAGTCGCCAAGAGCCTTGGCAACACCCTGGGGTTTGGGGAGGTTCCCATGGGACCCCTTTGGTCAAGAACTCGATGAAGTATAACCTATTCCCAGAACTGGAAGATCCATTTGGTGATAATAGATATCCAGTGGGGGCTCTGTCCCCACCCCCCATTATTTGGCAATTTCATTTAGATCGCCTTTATGTATGTATACATGTTAGGAAGCTTCTACTGTATTAGATTTCCACACGACACCTCAAATAGTCCTTAGTTTTAGCTGTTCCTTCCCATATTCCGTTCCTTCCCATATTCCCTCCCTCCCCCTCTTCTCTCCCCTCTCCCTCCCTGTTTGATCCACACACACTCCCAGTCCCCTGCTATCCATCCATAACAATTTATTCTATTTCTCCTTCCTAGGGAGAACCATCCCAGCCCTGAGTCCCTTACTTTCTAGGACAGCCAGGGCTACACAGAGAAACCCTGTCTTTGGTGGTGGGGGGTGTATTTTTTGGACACAGCAGAAGGATAGATCCTATTTTCACATCCATTGTTAGTCTGTGGAGAATTGAGACCACTGATATGAGAGTTATCAATGAGCAATATGTGCTGATTCCCATTGATTTGTTGTGGTGGTGTGGGGTTTTCTTTTCCCCATTCTTTTGATTTGCTGGTCTGATGTTATTTATTTCTTGTGTTTTCTTGGATGTGGTTAGGCTCTTTAGGCTGAAGTTTTCCTTCTAGCATCTTCTGTAGGGCTCAAATTATATAGATACTACTTAAATTTGGTTTTATTGTGGAATGATTTTCTTTCCTTAACTATTGTGATTGAAAGTTTCACTGGGTATAGTAGTCTGGGCTGGCATCTGTGGTCTCTTAGAGTTTGCAGCACATCCATCAAGGACATTGTGGCTTTCAGAGTCTCCATTGAAAACCAGGTATTATTCTAATATGTCTGCCCTCAAATGTTACTTGGTCTTTTTCCCTTGCAGCTTTTAATAGTCTTTCTTTGTTCTGTACATTTAGTGTTCTTATTATCATGTGCAATAGGGAATTTCTTTTCTGGTCCAGTCTATTTGGTGCACTGTATGCTCTTGTACCTTAATGGGCATCTCCTTCCTTAGGTAGGGGAAATTTTCTTCTATGATTTTGTTGAAAATATTTTCTGTGCCTTTGACCTAGGTTTCTTCTCCTTCATCTATTCCTATTATTTATGGATTTGATCTTCTCTCAGTGTCCCAAATTTCTTAAGTGTTTTGTGCCTGAATTTTTTAAATTATTGTTTGTTGTTATTGTTTTTGTTTTAGATTTAACGTTTTCTTCAACTGGGGTATTCATTTCTTCTATCTTGTCTTCAATACCTGAGTTTTTTTTTCTTCTATCTCTTGAAATCTGTTGGTGAGACTTGCCTCCTGTGGGAATTTCTAAATTTTTCATTTCCACCTTCCCCTGAGTTTGGTTTTTCTTGATTTATCCTATTTCCACTTGTAAGTCTAGAACTGCTCTCTTCACTTCACTTCACGGTTTGACTGTGTCCTCACAGGTTCCATCAATGCGCTGTTCATCTCCTCTTTGGGCCCTGGAGCGTGTTCAGAACAGCTATTTTGAAGTCCTTGTCTTGTACTTCGACTGCATTTCTCAGGGCCTAATGTAGTAGAGTTACTGAGTTCTGGTGGAGGCATCGTGTCCTGGCTGCTCCTGTTTTTGTGCTGACATCTAAATATCTGGGATTGGGATGGTTGTAATTCTAGGTGCTGATTCCTACCTGGTCTTGTCTTTGTTGTATGAGTGTTCTGTTCCTTGGTTTCTGTTGCCCTCTTTGGTTCTTTTTTTTTTTTTTTTTTTTTTTGGTGGAGAAGGGGGCGTTGAGACAGGGTTTCTCTGTGTGGTTTTGGTGCCTGTCCTGGATCTCGCTCTGTAGACCAGGCTGGCCTCGAACTCACAGAGATCCTCCTGTCTCTTGCCTTCCGAGTGCTGGGATTAGGGGCATGTACCACCGCCTCCTGGCCTACCCTCTTTGGTTCTTAGGAGAGTGTTGTGACTGTGGGTTGCCTGATTCGGCATGCTTCTGAATCCCTGACAGACATGGCCATGGGTGTTCCAGGTAGAATGTGTTTCTTGGTATTGGGAGCTGACATTTAGGGTGGAGATGGGCTAAAAGGGGTGCTGAGTGGGTCCACAGGAGGGAGGAAAGCAGAATGTGCCTCTGGGATCTGCTTAGTCCCCTGGGAATGGGTGGGAAGGAGGAAGAGGTCACAGCAGGTGGTCTGCTACTGGGGTGAGAGGAATTAGGAGGAGAGGAGGGAGAGTGTAGCTCTGAGGATCTACCTGCTGCCCTGCCCTATCTGCTTCCTGGCCAGCGGTTACCAGGGGATAGCTGTGGGAGCTGATGGCTGAAACAAAGGGATATGGGGTGGTGAGGGAGGCGAAGGAGGAGATCTGTGTGATCCTCTGGAGATGGGGGCAGAGGGGAAGGAGGCCACAGGAGGAGTTCTGCTCTCAGGCTAGAGCCTATGCAGCCGGCTCTCTGCTACAAATAAGTTAACCACAGTCTACCATCCCAGCTTGCCTCAGAAGCCGAAATCCTTTACACAGACTCCAGACTCGTGCAGGAGTCTGAGGCAGAGAATCACAGTGCGTTTTAAGCCAGTCTAAGCTACATAGTGAGTTCTAGGTCATTCTGGGACACAGAGCGAGACTCTTCAAAATAACAGGAAAAAAAATAGGTCCCAGGTTTCCCCAACAGTTCAATCAGACAGATCCTTCCTTGTAAATTCTGTCTAGTTAAGGAGAGAGTTAACTGTCCAGTTAAGCTCCCTGCTCTTCCATGCTTCTAGAGTCTTCCTCTGGCTTTTAAAAATATTTACAATCCACTAACTTTTCTTCCCCCAACACACCAAACAGTCTGAAAAACATTTGCACTAAGCTATGCTAAGTTATTAACACTTAAAAATTTGTTGAACACCTACTATGAGCCAGGAGTAGCCATGACTGAAAATCTCAGGAGAAATGAAGCAGGGCCTCCAGCTCCACGGACTTTACACAAACTAAGTATGGAAGGGAGGCTCTCCATCCACACAAGCCTATTCATGCTATATAACCTAAGAACCATATTTGATGGGACTGAGGGTACAACTCAGTAGTAGGACACTTGTCCACCATGTGCAAGGCCCTGAGTCCCACCCACAGCACTACCAAAAGTCATGACATCAGCAAAATACTAAAAGACCACATCTGAATGGTTGGGGTGTGTGTGTGTGTCTGTGGAGGCCAGAGATCATATTAGGTATCTTTCTCAGTTGCTCTCCATGTTATTTTTTGAGGCAGGGTCTCTCATCAACCCTGGAGATTCAGTTTTGGCTAGACTGGACAGTCAGTGAGTGGCAGGGATCCCCATCTCTGTTCCCCCCAGTGCTGAGGTTCCAGACAATGTTCTCCCATGCCTGACTTTTCACACAGGTGCTGGGATCTGAACTCGGGTCCTCAGGCTTCAGCAGCAGGCACTTTACTGACTAAGCCATCCTTCAGGCCCCAGGAGTCATTTTTCTTAAAACAATTTGTTGCCAGGTAGTGGTGGCACACACCTTTAATCCCAGCACTCAAGAGGCAGAGGCAGGTGGATCTCCATGAGTTCGAGGCCAGCCTGGTCTTCAGAGTGAGTTCCAGGACAGCCAGAGCTACACAGAGAAACCCTGTCTAGAAAAATAAATAAGTAAAAAGCAATTTGTTGAGTTGTTTCTATATACCTGTCTGTCATTGCAGGTAGCACTTAGAATGTGAGAATGAAATCATTACTCCAATACAGAGCTTTCTGATTTCAAAATGTGTGATCATATTCAGGGAACCAGGAGCAATTGCTCTCAAGGTGCAGAAATAGAGATGGTGGTGACTGTGCTGGGAAGGAGGATGGAAGTCATGCCAGGATCAGTCTCCAAGGCCCAGGGCGTTGAAGGTAATTTGAAGGCCAATTTAGCTGTCCTGGAGGACCAGGAGAGGTAATGCTGGACCCTACAGGTTCTTTGCAGCCAAGAAGCCACTGACTCACACAGACCGTCATATCCAATATATGCCCTGAGAGTGCTGCCCTCTGTAGCTGCTAAATGAGCCTCTGGGGGCAAGCCTGCCAGATCACACAGCATCCACAGCCCGTGAGCAGTCCGTCTCAGGAACCTGCCCCGCAGCAAGGCACCCAGATTAATAATCAGTCACCACAGCTTGGAAATTCTCACATATTTATTCCGGGCACTCTGCAATTTGTTCTGTATGATTTCCAACTACAGGGAATGACTACAAAGAGACTCAGTGCCCTTCAGCAGGCACAGGCGGATGCCAGCCAGGTCTAGCCTTTTGAGAGAAGGCATTAGGAGGGAAGGTGCACAAATATTAGGAAGCATGAAAATGAGACTCCGGTATGCTCATCAGAGCTGTGCAGCCCTCAAGGCTCCAAAGTGCCCTGAGGGAGACCCAAGTGTCCAGAAGCCGCAGGAAACAGTGCTCGGACTCCACAGTGAGAGAAAGGAACGTGTAAGAAGCAGCAAAATGTCACATATTGCCTTTAATTTGAGCAGAAGGTAAAAGACAGAAAATACCTGGTTTTGAAAATGACACTATGAAAAGGATCTTATACACTCTTACCGGGGACACGTTATATACGTGTGCACTCCTCTGCATAGGTACATGTGAAGGCCACAGTTAGATGTGGGGTGTATTCTATCGATTTCCACCTCATTTTTTAGGACAGGGTCCTTCACTAAGCTCAGAGTTCACTGATTTGTCTAGGCTGACTGGGCAGTGAACCCCTGAGACCCATCTGTCTCTGCCCCCCCTCCAGTGCTTCAGTTACAAACACACACTGCCATGCCCAGCTTTTGTGTGGGTTCTGGGGATCCAAACTCAGACCCCTATGTTTGTGCAGCAAACATGTTACCAGTGGAGCCTCATCCCAATCCCTGTGCCATGGTTTTTGACCTGATTCAGACACACAGAAGTTATCACACACAGAAGGCCTGACCTAAAATTCGTGAAGTCTCATTTCTCTCTTTTTTTAAGTTTATTTATGTGCATTTCTGGTTTTGCCTGCATGTATATCTGTATGAGGGTGTCGGCTACCCTGGAACTAGAGTTACAGACAGTTGTGATCTGCCATGTGGGTGCTGGGAACTGAACCCAGGTCCTCTGGAAGAACAGCCAGTGCTCTTAACTGCTGAGCCATCTCTCCAAGCCCTGCAAAGTCTCATTTCTAAGCTACGTGTATTGGGACTTCCTGGCACACCAAGGAGGAAGGAATTCTTTCTCTGTAGGCATGAGACACATTTAAAGAAATGTCGCTTAGGCCATGTGTGGTAAGTGGCACATGCCTTTAATCCCAGCACTTGGGAGGCAGGTGGATTCCCTGTGAGTTCAAGGCCAGTGTGATCCAGAAAGTAAGACCCAGTCTCAAGAAGGAAAAAGAAAAGAAGAGTCACTTAACTCTTAGACTCCCATTACTCAATGCTGGATTAAATCCAACCTTCATCCATGAGGGATTTACAGTTCAGTACAGAACAAATGTGATAATATAAAAGCAACTTAGGTTACCTGCCGCAGAGGAACGCTGGGAGCCTGTCCATCTACAGTACCCTGCAGCTCATTCACAGCACCTCAGCTAAGCCCCCCAGGCACGCAGAAGGGAAATATTGTTATCCTCATTGACAAACAGACAAATTGGTCTAAAGAGCTGGGGGTGGTGGAGCACACCTGTAATCTCAGCACTCAGAGGGCAGAGGACAAAGCAGGCATCTGTTCTCTCCATCCACCGTGCAGGTCTTGGGGACTGAATGCAGGTTGTCAGGCTCGGTGGCAAGCACCTTACCCACTGAGCCATCTTGCCAGCCCACTTCTGGGGTTCTTGTAGCTCTGTGGTTTGTTTTTCTGACACAGTCCTACCTGCAGCAGAGTCTGACCTAGAATTCACTGTGTAGCCCACGATGGCCGTCACTTGTGTGTGATCTACCTGCCTCTGTCCTCTGATCTCCGCACGTGTACCATGGGGCACACAGGCATGCACACACATAAATGAAATGTGGGGCTGAGGAGATGGCTCAGCAGTTAAGAGCATGCATGCACTGCTCCTGCAGAGGACCCCAGTTCAGTTCCCAGCATCTGTTTCGAGTGACTCGGAATGAGCTATAACTGAAGCTCCAGAGGGTCTGTCACCCTCTTTTGGATACTTCGGGTGTTGTGGTCGTGTCACAAGACCCCACCCCCACCCCGAGCAAGACCACCACAGAGCCGATATCCAATGCAAACACACAGGGGTTTATTGATAACAAGCAAGCCCGGGCTTGGTCCGTGTCCAACACTCCGACACAGCAGGTGGAAGAGGATGGCCCTGAACTCTCAGAATGAGGTGTTTTTGAAGGGAAAAACCGCAAGCAGGGTGGTACAAGCCTTTGCGTTAGAGGATTGGGTAAGGGTGTGTAACCTTTGAATTTACTGGTTGAGGGTTACAGTTATCATTTTTGGGCAGGCCTGGACAAGTCTCAGGCTTCGTCCTTGAGCTGCCATGGAGGCTGGCTGGCCTAGCACATACTGACTGTGGGGGCTGACTCAGTGGCCCAGGCTCTATCCTTGACTCATGCACATAGCTCTAACTTGGTGAGAGGTTCCAGACAGTAAACAACTGGCTGAACCTTGAGCTGTCAGATTTATGTGCAGAAAGGGAGCTACTGCAAGGACTGTGTCTTTTGTTCACTACCCTCCCAGAAACTGCTTGCTCAAGTCTCAGGAAACTGAGACCTGATCTCTAAGAGAAGACTGACAGCCTGTTATGGCATCTGCTTGGTCCTTCCAGGGTACCTGTATTCACAGGTCTACATACCCACACACAGTTATACACACACACATTATTTAAATTAGAATAAATGTATTTTTTACTTAAAGAACTGCAGAAGCCATCTTTCTGACTATTGGTTTTTCCAAGGAAAGCACACGGCTGCTAGTCCAATTGGGGTTCTCTGAGATTTCATCAATGGCAGGAAGATCTGTCTTACCCTTTGCATCCCAAGATGAGAAGGTGGTAGCCTGGCTTTGATGCGTGACCCTTGCTTCAGTGAGGCCAAAACATTGAAGGGAACTGCTGCCTAGTTTATGTCAACTTGACACAAGCCAGAGTCATCGGAGAAGAGGGACCTCAGTGGAGACAACGTCTCCATCAGCAGGCAAATCTGTGGGACATTTTCTTGGTTAATGATTGATGTAGGAGGACCCAGCCCACTGTGGGCAGTGGCTCCCTGGGTGTATAAGAAAGCAGGATGAGCAAGCCATGATGAGCGAGGCAGTAAGCAGCGTTCTTCTGTGGCCTCTGTACCCACTCCTGTCCCAGGTCTCTGAGCTTCTGCTCGGCTTCCCTCAATGATGAACTTCTTTTCCAAGTTGTTTTTGATCATGGTGTTTACCATAGCCATGAAAACTACGACAGCAACTGAGACAAAAGACAGATTTTGTTTTTTTCAAGACAGGGTTTCTCTGTGTAGCCTTGGCTGTCCTGGAACTCATTCTGTAGACCAGGCTGGTCTCAAACTCACAGAGATCTGCCTGCCTCCACCTCCTGAGTGCTGGGATTAAAGGTGTGTGCCACCACTGCCCGGCTAAAAGACAGATTCTTGACATTACTGTTTGAGTCCCTGGCCTGCCACTGAGCTTCCCAATCCTGTAAGTTAACAAACCCCACTTGCCATTGGTTTATTTGGAGTTTCATCACTTTATAGTGAATTCCAAATATAAATAAATGCAAATGTAGCAGGCGACAGGAACCCGTCTCTGTCACAGGCCCTCTCTTCTACTGCCTCAGAAGACAGAGGGCTCCAATCAGAAAATGGCTGAACCCAGGTCTGCCCTACCCCCAAAGGCCGCCGGTTGTTCCTCCACTGTGCTGTGGATTCTCTCCCCTAGGAAGAATGGTCATTTCTGGCAGTTCTTTGAGATCTAGTTATTCTTTTTGGTTTCCTAGTTGGGAATATCATAGCGATTTGGTGAAAATGGCAACTGAGTTTTGCATCAGTGAAATTCTTACAACTATAGGGCATCAGCCCACTCCATTCTGCCACTTTTAGGCCATGTGATCTTGGGTTTGCTCCTCACTTGTAAAGTGGTAATGGATTAATAACAGCCGGGCGTTATGGCATGCCCCAGTGAGCCCAACAACTCCAGAGTTCAAGTGGAAGGATGGTTTGAGCTCCAAGAGTTTGTAGGTCAACATCAGGAAACTCTATCTCTGAAAGAGGGGATAGATGCAATAAAATGTTTTAACAATGATACATGACTATGCTGTCAGACTTCAAGACCAGAGAAAGTGGAAAACAGATGTAGGAGGTACTGACTAGATTAATTAATAGTATGAAGCATTTACCTAGCACTACCCCATGTTAGATCCTGGGAAATCAAGGCTCAGAGGGGTAAAGACAATTGAATGCACAGCGTGATAGAGTTGAGGTTGGATGGATTAAACAAGGTTTCCCAACTCCCTGGCCCTTACAGCCCACAGCTATGTAGAGCCTCAAAGGCCAAGACAAGCTCCAAGGGGTGAGTGGAGCCATGTGCAATGGCTTTGGTGTGGCCACACCACTGTTTCACTCCCGATGGACAGAGGTAATTTTGTTCCTTTCTCTAACTCTGACGCCACAGTTAGTGCTCAGTGGTGACTGAGCCATCAACAAGTCCCTGCGTAAGTGCATGAAGACCTCTTCCAGGCGTGGATTTGTTGTCACAGATGAGGAGGGTATGATTAACCAGTAAGCAAGAGAACATTTATGTCACCCACATCCCCATCAGGTGAGTGAAGAAGCCATCCCCATGATTCCTACAGCACTTGGTGTGGTCCCCAAGTCTTACCCTGCTGCAGGCCGCAGAAATATATCATAAGAACTCAGCTGGTTATGGCAAAGTCACTACCTGGAGGAATCAGGGAATTCCTCCAGAGGAAGCCAAATCCCAAGGAGTTTTTGGTGTTACTTGCCTTGTTATATATCAGCTGTACTCTGTTATGAAAATCATGTGTGCCTTCATAGTTTTTCCAATTGACTTTCCCCTAAGAAGGACTAACAGTGTAGACTGATCACTCTCTGGACATACACATTCCAGGTATTTGGAGAACAGCCTCAGGAAAGGCTTTCTCTGGAATCAGATTATCTCCCTTAGCCACTTTCAAGGACTACAGGAAACACCACCCAGGTGGGCACCCAACTTCTGAGGACTAACAATGATAACAGCCCACCTGCAAGTCTCCTGACTTACGGTAAATTCCACAAGGAGACGCCGCCTAGGAGACGTGGACGTTAAGTAATAGCTTTACACAATTTAGCTCGGACCTTCCCTTTATATACTAGGACTTCCAGGGCACAGGGGAGAGAAGAGAAAAGAGAATGGAGGAACTAGATGCGTAAGAACTTGAGAGGAACAAACTGAGATGGGGAAGAACTAGATTGAAGGGCTAGAAGAGAGTACTAGAGGAACGAGATGGAAGTTGAGGAAGAGCCAGATGGGGAAGAACAAGATGAGGAAGAATGAGATGAGGAGAGAGAAGGAGATGGGAGAGGAGATGATATGGGAAGGAACAAGATGGATGAGAACCTAGAAGGGGCAGAACTAGATGAAGGAATTAAGATAGAACCTAGAGGGGACTGCAGACAGGTGTAGAGAGAAATCAAGCAAGAAATGAGCTAAATATGAGAGCAGAATATAAGCTTGTAACTGACACAGAATAATAAAGTATATGGACTAAGGAGTTTCGTGTACATAGATTCATTTCTTCTCATCAAAGATTAATTATCAGCTGGTTGTAGATTCTTCCCGGACCCTGGGAGGGGACTATGGAGGGGCTGGACCCCCATAGTCCCCGATATTACCCCTCCCCACTATTCTGCTCACTTTGTGGGTAGTACTTACCCCATTGAAGTGTGGCCTGGGAACAGAGAGGTGGCCTTGTTTTCAGAAGGTGGTCCAGCATTGCAGGGGAGAGGCTACACTCTGAGAACTACCTGCCTGTATTCGAAGCCTAGCTTGGCTGTTGCCTAGCTCTGTGGAGAACAGCTGTCTCAGTCAGCTTTCCGTTGCTGCGGCAAAATGCTTGAGACAGTCAACTTAAAAAGAAGGAACCAGGTATAGCACTCAGGAGGCAGGAGCAGGTGGATCTCTGCATAGCAAGGTCCTGGCTAGACTAGCCAAGGATACATAGGGAGACACTATCAAAAAAAAAAAAAAAAAAAAAAAAAAAAAGACAGACTGAGGCTGTGAATGTAACTCAAAGGCACAGCATCAGGACCTGGGCTCCATCCTCAGCATGACAGATGACGTGTGTCATTTTTGCTCATGGTTGCCAAAGTCTCAGTCCATGTTGGTTGGCCCTATCACCTTCAGCCTTGTGACAAGGTGACACATCACAGTGGGGAAGGTAGGACAGAGGGGGGTGCTTGCCCCTTGCCAGTCAAGAAGCAGAGAGAAGGGGGCAGGGAGGGGGACAGGGCCTGCTATCCTCTTCAATGGTATGCCTCAATGACCTCACTTCCTCCCATCTGGCTCTACCTCTTAAATGTTCTGCCACCTCCCAGGGGCACCTGGGGACATTCCCAAACTGTAACAACAGATTACCTTTAGAAATGGGGAATTAGGCTGAGTGGTGGCGGCAGTGGCGCACACCTTTAATCCCAGTACTCTGGAGGCAGGGGCAGGTGGATCTCTGAGTTTGAGGCCAGCCTGTTCTACAGAGTGAGTTCCAATATAGCTAGGGCTACACAGAGAAACCCTGTCTCAAGAGACGGGGGGAGGCAGGGATTAGAGCTGGGAAGCCCCTCAATGTTAGAGTGTTTGCCTGCCATGAACAATACCTCAGTTCCACCCCCCTCCTCCTCCCCTCCCCCCCCCAATATCAAAATGAGAGCGTGATGATAACTATGCCTTAGTCAGCTGAGGCTGCCGTAACAAAACAAAACCTTCTGCTGGATGGTTTCAACAGAAGACGTTTACTTCTCACAGTTGTGGAGACTGGAAGCTCAGAAGTAAGTGCCAAAAGGTAAAGGCTTTCTTGGTAACTTACGGATGGCAGGCTGTATTCATGGTGTGTCCTTACGGGGCCGAGGAATGGGTGGGGAGGGGGAGAAGACAGGAATCCCACCACAGGGCCCCACCCTCGTGACCTCCTGCTGTGTGACATTCTTCCGGGGAAACATGAGCAAGTATCAACTCATCCCAGAGTGAGAGCCAATGACAAACTGAAGTAACAATACAATCCTAGTCTAACCTGTGAGTCAATGCGTTCACTGGGATTGCCTACAGAGTGTGAGGAAGGGCTTCCTTACAAGA
>CABHPR010146460.1:5820-23778 GCA_902168415.1 Peromyscus melanophrys
TTCGTTGATTGAAACGTTCCATCAATGGATGAACATGTCTAAATTCAGCTTTTGCTTAACTGTGATCTTGGAAGGCAATGGCTCTGGCTTTCTCCTTTCATATTGGCTACAGTAAGTGGAACTTAGCAATACTGGACATATTTGCTCCAGGTGTTTTTACCTGTGCTTTTGGTGTCACTATGTGTGTGTCCCTATGTCCTCTGTTGAGACTACGGCCCTCCCTCCTTGGAGAGGTCTTTTTTTTCTGCTTTTTTTTTTTTCTGCTACATTGCAAAAGTGATGTATAGGTAAGGCATAAGTTGTTGCCTTGGCAACAGAGAGTTCCAGAAATCACAGGAGTTGCTTTTTCTTGCCAGTATATAGTTCCTGACTTTTCATGAACTTAGACAAAGCCCACAGTGATATGTATAAGTGTTCTTATCTCACTATTCTTGGTTTCACAGGAAATTTTACTACCTTTACTCTTTTTAAAAGGCTTTGAAGACCACATTTTTTATGTGTATGTATTCATGCCAGCTGCCAGCAAAAGAAAAAGCAAAAAGTGCCAAGCTGTGACTCTGGGAATTTGTCCCCTCCCATCAACCTCCTCTTTTCTCCTGTCACGCCTCGCTATGACCCTCACACTCCCAGTCAGAAGTACACACACTTAGGATGACAGATTGGAAAGTCTTTCTGGGGGAAAAAAAAAAGTCAAACAAAACTCCAAACCCATCCTATATTGTTGAGGTAATTGGTGAAGAATATTCCAGAAGATGAGCAACCTGTGCTTTGACAGGGTGCACGCAGTCACAGGGGCTTCAGCGACGGCACTCTTCTTTAGGATGGAGTGTGATTTCCTCATTCTCTATTCGTAATTGTCTAGATCCAAAATCTGACCAATTAAAATACTTAGTTAAGGGTTGATGAGAGGCTCAGTAAGTACAGGCACTTGCTGCCAAGCCTGACAGCCTAAGTTCGATCCCTGTAATCCATGAAGTGGAAAGAGAGAACTGACTCCCAAAAGTTGTCCTCACTTCCTGATTGCTTTCCTGTTGCTGTCATGAAACATCATAGCCAAAGAAAACTCGGGGAGGAAAGGGTTAATCTGGCTTATGCTTCCGGGTCATAGTCCATTACTGAGAGAAGACAGGGCAAGAACTCAAGCAGGACCAGAGGCAGGAAGTACGGAGGAGCGCTGCTTACTAGCTTGGTTTCTTACACAACCCAGGACCACCTGCCCCGGGTGCCACCGCGCACAGTGGGCTGAGCCCTCCTACATCAATTGGCAATTAACAAAATGCCCATGACATGCCCACAAAGCCATCTAAATAGCTGACAAGACACGAGCATCCTCATCTAGGGTGAAGAAACAATGGGTGAGAAATGAAAGGGGGAAGAGCAGCTTCAGATGCAGTTTGTGTAGTGGGACTCTTGGGGCTGGACCTGTGTCAAGGGTGCAGAGGGCATGCTTTATGTGACCCAAGGATCAGACTTAGAGATGAAAAGGGGACCCGTGTCATGTCATCATCCCTTATAAGTTACGAGGACTGGAGTGAACTCAGTCTCCCTGAACCTCAATGGTTCAGCCACAGAACACAGAGATCAACACTAGGGAGTGCAGCATAAACCAGTCCCGTGTGTGTGTGTGTGTGTGTGTGTGTGTGTGTGTGTGTGTGTGTGTGAAGGTACCTATCTTACTTCTTCCACATTCCTCAGGTAAGTCTTCCAAGAAGATTCTACTCAGAAATGAGCTCTGCTTGCTGGTTTCTTCGAGGCATGTTTTATGTTTGTTTTGTTGTTTTGTTTTTGCAAGATAGGGTCCCTCTACATAGCCTTGGCTGTCCTTTAACTCACTATGTAGACCAGGCTGGCCTTGAACTCACAGAGACTCTTCTGACTCTGCTTCCTGAGTGCTAGGATCAAAGGTGTGCACTACCACATGGCTATTATGTTGTCTTTTGATGTGACTGACTTAGCAGCCCTGTAGACTCTAAACATCTTGAAGGGAGATTCCTATCTTACACTGAGCCAAATTATCACATAGATTGAGTGTGGGGGTAGAAATGTCAGCCCTTCAAGGATGTAGTGCATGAATGGGGGCTGTGGGATCATACATCAGCCACAAGACCCATGATATCCCTCCACAGGAGCCCTTCTTTGGACCCTAGATGGCTTTACTCATAAGTACGGCACAGAACGATGCTCAGTGCATGGGCAATGAATGAGCGATGCATTCAATGAATGGGCGAATGAATGAATGGATGGATGGATGGATGAATTTGCCTTTGGTTAAGTGCAGCAATAATGAGAAAGAGATTTTACTTTGTCGTCTGGATTTGAAATGCCTCTGCCAACAATGAAAACTCCCTTCCAGGGAGGGCAGATGGCGGCCTGTACAGTGAACAATTTAATCTTTAGAAAATGGAACAGCTTTGCCAGCAAACTCCATTTTTCTCCAAGAACACATTGTCAATAACATGCAATCTCAAATATGCGGCAAAATTGATGACTGGGCCCTGATTTATGGAAACAACAACAAATTAAATGACTACCTTTCTCTTGACTCACTTGGGGTCCTTCAGACTAGCCCTTGATGCAAAGGTAACTGAAGAGATCTAGTTAAAATGCCTTGTTGTGTGATAGCTTCATGGCGTGGAGGGATGAAGAGATGTCCAGAGCCTCCTAACTTAAAACTGGGTTGAGAGTGATCACTCATGGAACAACGACTAACTGAGGAAGCCACTGGTTCTCTAGACTCACACGAAGGCAGATAGCGAGGGCTGGAGAGATGGCTCAGTGGTCACAGGCACTTGCTGCTCTTTCAGAGGACCAGAGTTAGATTCCTGCACCTACATGGAGCAGATCACAATCGCCTGGAACTCCAGCTCTAGGGGACCTGCCCCTCTCTTCTGACCTCCACGGGCACTTGGACTCATGTGTACACACATAGACAGATACACAGATACACATCATTAAAAATAAAATAAATATTTTTAAAAGAATTGCTTGGCTTAAAGCTGCCCAGACCTCCAAAGTTCTTTAGTGCTTTAGACTTCAGACTTCCTTGCTCTCTGATGACTCCCATGAGACCTTTCTCAAAACTAATGTTTTGAAAGACAGGAAATGAAATACTTATATTTTTAATCATTGCCGTGCAGTTATCAAATATTCAAGAGTGCGATTTGCCAGTGTCGTGACATATGAAGTCATTCTATGCGTTAAGTGGCATGGCCATCACCACAGCTAATCACTGGTGTAGTTACAACATAATGGGCATGCTTAATATCACAGAGTCCTTGCAGCCTCGAGAAGGTGACATGAGGTGGCTGTGACATTTTGGCTAAAACTGTTGGTGATAAAAATGACAACATGTTACCGTCATGCTTTGATGGCATTGAAGGAAGTGCCAGCTTCACCGGTTTTCAGCCTCTGGGCTGTGACCAAGGGAGGTGAATGTGGACCTCCTGCATGGATTCTAGGTCAGACTCCCTACTAAGGTTTCCTCACAGTGTGAGCATGACAGTGTGCAAACTTAAGTGTGGTGATGCCCACCTGCATCCCTGACCAGTACTTGAATTGAGCCTGACTTACTGCTATTTACTTATGATGGGTGCATGTATGTGTGTCAGCGTGCACATGCCACAGCTTGCATGCGGAGGTCAGAGGACAGCTTGCTGCAACTGGTTCTCTTTCCACCATGTGGCTCCTGGGGATCAAACTCAGGCATCTTGATGGGCAGCGAGCACCCCACTCCCTTAGCCATCTTGCTGGCCCTCTACTGTGTCTTCTCTTCTCGTTATTATTTATAGAAACAACTCCTGAGCATAAGGCATTGATGCATAAACGTGTATTCCATAGACTTCACTCAGAACGTCTCACTTAAGAAGCTGCCGTGCACACAGTGCAGGCAGTTAAGCATGGAGGGAGAAGGGTCTGTCTGCTGGAAATATGTTTAACTAGAAGACACAGAAGGACCGAAGCCATTTTATCTCTAACTGAAATTCTGATACGCAACACAGTGCTGGAACAGGGGTGGGATAGTTGAGACTCATAGGTATTCAGTTCTCTTAAGATTTATTATTTAAATGATGTGTGTGCGTGCGCGCACGAGTGCACGAGCATGTTGAGGAATGTGAGAGCAGGTGTGTCCACAGAGACCAAAGGCATCCAGTTGTGAGCAGCCTGTTGTGAGTTCCAGGAAAGGAACTTGGGTCCTCTGCAAGAGCAGCACTCTTGACCACTGAGCCATCTCTCCAGCCTCTCCCCCAAATCCTGCCTGAAGGAAAAACTATCAGCAGTCATCATTCCTGGAGCATTTGTCTCTAGGGCCAGGATTGCAGGGCTGTCTATGCCAAGAGACCGGACATCTCAGGCAAAGGGACCCACTATTGGCGAGAGAGCCGTCATTCCCATGGGCATTCCACAGGTGCTCAAAGAGCTGTTTCCAATGAGCAGGGGATGAGAAATTCCCTCTGCAGGAAAGCCAGATAGCAAAGCTTGTACGCTGCAGACCTCAAAGTCTTGATCAAAACCACACAACTCGGCTGTGAGAGCACGCAAGGAGCCCCAGACAACAGGCAAACAAAACACCCGGCTCTGTGCCCGTCAGGCCCTACCAATAGATAGCTACCCAAAACTGGGGCCGCATGGAATCTTCTGTGTCATGAATTAGCGTATTTTTATTTCTCAACCTTTTTAAAAAATGTGGAAAGCACTCTCAGCACATAGGCCATTTAACAATAAGCAGCAGCAGGTGGGATTTGATGCAGGGGCAGAGCGTGTCAATGGGTAGAGTGCCCTGTGGCTCTAGATACTGGCTGGGTCTAGCAAAACTGGCTGAGCCTCCATCCATGTTGATCTTAAATCTGTTTCCTTCTTGCTCAAATGCTTTCTCACCTTTGTGGTCTGGCACCTGCAGATGCTCTGCCAGACACAAGTCCTCCAGTTCTCCATCCCCCAGAGGGCTGACACTCCCTTACTGTTCAGGTCTCCACCCAATTGTCACCGCCTCAAGGAGACCTTTCTGGCCCCAGGCTCATTGCTTCTCATACCTGCAGCCCCTGAGGTTCCCAGCACCTGCCTTGTTCCTCCACTTCCATGACATGGTCATGATGGCTTGCTGCCACATTGACTTCTAGATCTCAAGAGAACCATCTGACTTCTTCCCCACCACACCCTGTGTCAAAGCAGACACAGCCAGAAAGTAAATGCTTCCCAGTATCTGTCTCATGTTCAATGGTAAAAGAAGAGGCAAAACATGCACAATTGGAGACCAGAGAGAGACAGCTCAGCAGTTAAGAGGACATACTGCTCTCACAGAGGCCAGAGTTCAGTTCCCATCAGCTCATGGCCACCTGTAACTCTTTCAGGTGCTCTGATGCCCTCTCCTGGCATCTGAAGGTATTGCACCTACATGATGCGCACACGTATATGTAGGCAAACATTTCTACACATGAAATAGACATAAATGAATCTTTTGTTTGTTCGTTTGTTTGGTTTTTCGAGACAGGGTTTCTCTGTGTAGCTTTGCACCTTTCCTGGAGCTCACTTGGTAGCCCAGGCTGGCCTCGAACTCACAGAGATCCGCCTGGCTCTGCCTCCCGAGTGCTGGGATTAAAGGCGTGCGCCACCACCGCCCAGCTAAATGAATCTTTTTTAAAGCACACAAAACTTTATTGCCTCACCTACTCTCTTTAGGCATCAGATATTAAACACTAATATCACTATTGTGTAAGTTTACAATAATTTTAGTAGTGAAAGTTTTTCAAGTAAATCTGATAGGGAGCCCAATCTAGAAACTAGATGAAAATTAACCTTATATGCTTGAAGTGAGGGTGGAGCTCCCCAGGCTTTCTCAGGCTTGCTGCCTCTGGAACACTCCAAGTCCCTCTACCTCTGAGAAGCCGTTTGAGTCCCTGATCTTGGTCTAGAACTAACATCTGAGATGCCTCCATTTGTTTCTCCAAGCTCCTGGAAGCTGGTTCTGAGCTCCCTGTGGAAGTTGATGAATTTCAGAGTCAGTGGTTTCTAAGAACTGTCCAGAGACTTTCTTCTACAAACACATTTGTACTTTCTGCAAAACAAGAGAGCCACATGCCATACTGGTCTCCAAGTTGATTTATGGAGATGTGTGGACTTCAATTTTACTTCATTTATTTATTTTTATGTCCTTAATAATAACACATGACCTTTCCACCTCAAACCAGGAAGGACAGTCTAGTGAGAACATATTTGAGCACATTTTCAGAATGTGGACAAGCAGGCTGCCCAGAGGCCCGTGTGGTCATTTCCAAACATTGGATCCTCATTTTCCCTCCCCACCTGTATCAACTCAGGCTACCACTAAATGCTACAGACTTTGGGGAGGGGTGCCTTACCCAGCAGACATCGGTTTTTCTTACAGCACTGGGAGGCTGGAAATCTAAGATCACGGTGTGTACGCTGCTGGCTTCCTCTTTGGTTTGCACATGGCTGTCTTCTGGAAGCCTCTTCCCAGGGTCATCCCCATGTGTTTACACACTTGGAGTGTTCCCAGAGTCATCCCTGTGTGTGCACACACTTGGAGCGTCTACATTTCCTCTCCTCGTTGACTGTTTCTTTGAAGGCTGCCTCCAAAGAGACACAGCCTGGGGTGCTTGGGACCCAGTTCAGCGGTTGGCATCGCTTTGTAGAGAAAGCCCGAGTCATTTCTCTCCAGTCCTTGGCTCCTTCCCAGGACCACTGCCCAGCTCCTGTTACCACCTCAGGAGGGGCAGCCTGAGACTAGGCACCCCCATGCCAGCCTCCCTTTATCTTCTTTCCTATTGCTTCACACACAGCTCTGCTTGGAAGTGCTGAAAGGTTTCTAGTAAATTCTGTGTGGGGTTCAGAATACTTATCACTGCTGTTCTGGAGCTGATCTTGGGGCAGATTGGAAACCAGGCTGTGAGCCCGAAGGCACCCTCTAGGGGGCAGTGTAGGCCTGAGGTCCTGGTGGGCGTGGGGGGGGGAATCGCAGAAGATTTAGGGATCTAGACTCCTCCAACATCTCTGAGAGCCATGGTGACCTCAGTACTTCACACGCCCAAGAGCCAATGGAAACTTCTGGAAAATGGCACCACTGACCGCTCTCATCTCAACCCTGCTGTGGGAAGCTTGTACGCTTCCCACGGTGCCTGGCATGGGGTCATTTCTGGGCAGCCTGGGAAACACAGAAGCATGGACTTGAAGACCCTGTGGACTGGGGCTTACACGTGAGGTTGGCCAGGAGGAGACCAGGTCTCAACAAACAAACAAAAACCTGAATAAAACAGGAGTCGATGATGAGCACTCAATAAGGGGAAAGACTCATTAAAATGAAAAAGACATCATTCAAGCTTTACCTGAACTGCCTAATTATGTAGCCCAACACCCCAGCCTTTTTGCCAGTGTAGACACTGACACTGAGAGTACTCCAGAGGCTTTAGATCCACAAACACAGTGGTAAAGGAAAATCTCCCCATGATTTTCCAGGCTCTGAAGGCAGACAGCATTTCCTAAGAGCCAACAGCCCCAGTTTGGGTTCCAGTGAAGTCCCCCCGGCTGTGTCTACACTGTGAACCTCATTTGGCCATAAAGTCACTTGAAATAAATAACATTTGGCTCTGAGCCCCACGTAGAGAAGATGGGCGCCACAGTGAATCATGTCGTTGGCGGCCGACTTGAAGCTGTCCGGGTTGTTTATGGTGATGTTTGCCAGCGTGTAGACCTCTTTCAAACAGTTTAAGGGCTGTTTGGGAGTACAGGGATGTGATTCTCTAAGGATAGGTACAGGGAAATTACTCGCTTTCTCTCTTCCATGGCCAAGCACCAAGAGCAACCACCCAGCAGCATTGTCAATGTGAGATCTGCCACCACAAGACGTGAAATTATAATTCACATCAAAGCCACCAGGGACACTGTCCTTTCCATTCTCAGGACGACACCCTGGTATTTATTCCTTTTTAATTTAGCTTTTGAAAAGATGACAGTTACTGGACACTTTTTCAGTCCTTATCATTCTTCATTATATAGTTTTCCCGAACAATGTGCCTTCAGGAAATTCTCCTCAGCTCCAGCAACAGAAAAAAAAAAAAAAAAAAAAACTGGCTGAGAACAGGCTTGAGGGTAAAAACACTCAGACCCACTGGCTGCCTCTTCCACCCCATAATTCCCACCCTTCCCCGGACCACGCCTCTGTTTGCTCATCTGTAGGTAGGGAGGTGATGCCGCCCTCAGCTGGACTTGTCAAATGCAGAGCCAGTCCTTAATGAGATGGTGGGTGTCATGACTGTGCATTCTCTTGCTTAACAGCGACATCAAATGTTTTGAAAGGCTGCTTTATTCCTTTTTTGTGTATAAAAGGAGGGAAGATTTTCTTAGCTTCACATTTGAATTGACAACTGATTTCTTTTCACCCAGTTTTGAGTGCAGGGGCTGAAGAGCCTCTCTGCTACTTTAATTTTTAAATTTCCAGAAAGAAAGAATAATTCATTTTCTGAGGCCTAATGACTTCTTTCTCAAGCATAAACGAATTTCATGTGTATGTTTTTAAATTTATTCTACATCTCACTCCAAAGCATTTCCAAAGCACTTTATTACATGTCACATAATAAAAACCACAAAAGAAATGAAAATCGTTAAAGGAATCTGGATTTTTTTATTTTAATTTTTATTTTATGTGTCTGGGTGTTTTGTCTGTGCACCATATGCATGCAGTGTCCACAGAGACCAGAAGAGGGCGTCAGATACCCTGGGACTGGAGTTACAGATGTCTGGGAGGCACCATGTACTCGCTGGGAACTGAGCTAAGGTCTTCTGGAAAAGCAGCCAGTGCTCTTATCCACTGAGCCATCTCTCCAGATCCAGGAATCTGCATTCTGCTGGGCACTTATGGTGCCCGGTGATGTGCATAGAAGGTGCTGTGATGTCCCTGATCTGGTGAGCGGAGAAGTGGTCGGAAGAGAGACTTCTTTTCCCAGAGTTGGGTAGCCCATAAACAGCACAGCCTCACTGTTAGCAAGTAGTCCGGAGGGAAATGGAGAAGGCAAGTTGGGGGTGCCCAGTGGTAGAGTACTTGCCCCGCATGCACAGAGCCTTGTGTTTGATCCCCAACTCTACAAACACAGGAAACATAGTTCATGCGAGCTTCCTTTGGAGATCATAAGAACTAAACAGGGGCCAATGAGGTGTCTCTGGAGCTTGCTGTCAGCCCTGAACACTTAGAGTGGAAGAAAACATTCTGCAAATTGTCCTAAGACCTTCACACATGTTGTGGTTCATGTGTGCACATGTACACACACACACACACACACACACACACACACACACACATACATACACAAGTAATAATAAAATGTTTTCAAAGCATTAAATAAAACAGGAGTCTGCTATGAAACCGTGAGGACCTGAGTTCAGATCCCGACAACCCACATGAAAAGCTGGAGGGGGTGGCACACAACTGTTACCCCAGCCCTGGGTAGAGATAGGCAGATGCTGTGGGATGTTCTGTATGGCAAATGTGTTGCTAATAAAACACTGATTGGCCAGTGGCTAGGCAGGAAGTATAGGCGGGACTAACAGAGAGAATAAAAAGAGCAGGAAGGTGGAAGGGGTTGCTGCCAGACGCTGCCAGCCACCGCCAGGACAAGCAGCCTGTAAAGATGCCGGTAAGCCACGGGCCATGTGGCAAGGAACAGAATTATAGAAATGGATTAATTTAAGATATAAGAACAGTTAGCAAGAAGCCTGCCACGGCCATACAGTTTGTAAGCAGTATAAGTCTCTGTGTTTACTTGGTTGGGTTTGAGCGGCTGTGGAACTGGCAGGTGAAAGAGATTTATCCTGACTGTGGGCCAGGCAGGAAAACTCTAGCCACAGGCAGATCCCTGGAAATCAACCTCCAGCCAGTCTAACCAAATTGGTGAGCTCCAAATTCAATGAGAGACCCTGCCTCAAAAACATAAAATAAGTTAAGGTAGAGGAAGACACCAGACATAGTCCTCTGGCTTCCACATACATGTACAACACATGTGCACACAAACACACACACACACACACACACACACACACACACACACACACACACACACACAAAGAATTAAAACAACAACAGTCATATCTCAGGCCAAAGATGGGCACCCAATGAAGAGTAGAACCAAATATTTAAAACAAAAAGAAACTTCCTTTCTGTCTTTAATAATAACAATAATGTTAACCATTCTTTCTTGTAAAAAAAAAAAAAAAGTTTTACTTATCCCTGAGCTCCATTTCTTTTTGATAATTATTCAGCCCAAGCCTTGTCAAAGCATTATACTGAGAACAGATTCAAGTTAAAAAAGCTCATGGGGGAATGGAGAGGAGTAGATAGCAGGGGCTGGCTCCTGGTCTTATCAATTTTACTTAGATTGGAGCACCTTTGATTATAATTAGGGACAACCATTCAGCAGTTAAGACTCCATAAGCCCATCATTAGCTGTCAGGAAGGTTGCACTGGGCAAAGCTTCATGGCGACCCTTTCATCCCGGCTTGGGCAGCCCGAGGATGAAGAGTGAGTGCTAAGGACAGTATCCGCGGCTACCACTGAGATCCAAACGGACACAGGAGTAAGGTGACAGTGTGGCCCCACTCTCAAAAGGCCCTGCGTCTTCTCCCGCTGTTTCTCTTGCTGTCCCAGGAGTGTTACCCTGTCTCTGATGGTTTCACTCAGCATCCAGTCTGCACACAGAGATACAAAGGGTCCTGAGCCCTTTGGGTAGCTCAGCGAGACCTTCACCCTAATTGGTCTGGGTTAGGAAGCACCTAGGAAATTACTGAGGCCTACCTCTGGGTGTGTCCGTGACACTTGAGACTGTGGGGCCTAACCGAAGGATGCATCCCTTAATGGGTTCAGAATGGGCACATTATTTGGGGTGGTGAAGTGGGGGGGCGGGCACTGGAGGGAGCAGGTCTCCGGAGCGTGTCCTTGAGGACCACAGCCTGTCCCCTTCCTGTACCCCCCCGCTTTTGCTTGGCATCTTCTCTGCCATGAGGATTGAAACCTTTGGGACACTGAGCAACAGAAATCCTTCTTCTGTTAATTCTTCTGTTAAGCTCTTTGGTCAGGAGTTTGGTCACAGCTACAGAAAGCTAACGAGGGCTCCATGAAGCAGGCAAACCGAGAGCGACACTTCCTGTGTGCCCACTGCGCAGTCATTTGGGGCCAGAGACAGAGACAGAGGTCCCGCGGAAGAGATTTGCTCAGGTGCTGATGAGTAAATCCCACGGAAAAGTCCCCCGCCTCCAACTGTGGACCGTTGCCTGCCTGGCTGGGGTCCCGGTGTGTCTATCATGCATTTGACACACCTGCGAGATTTATTACAAGCCAAGCTTTAAAAATGTTCAGGTGTTGAGTTTTTCCAGTGTGGTAATTACAGCTAGCACGTCATATTCCCACATTCCAAGGAGAAAACTATACAGTAAATAACAGTAGTTTGTGTTCCTCTTCAAGGGTGGGATGAGACCGCCCTTGACAAAGCAGCTCTGGCCTCCGGGTGCAGATCCTACCTGAGAGTAAAGGCTTTGAAATCAGGAAAATATCTATTTATATTGAATATCTTTTAGAAATAATTTTTTATTCTATTTTTTCTTAGGTGGTGGTGGGGGGCCCTCAAGACAGGGTTTCTCTGAGTAGCCCTGGCTATCCTGGAACTTG
This sequence comes from Peromyscus melanophrys, assembly GCA_902168415.1. Lineage (NCBI taxonomy): Eukaryota > Metazoa > Chordata > Mammalia > Rodentia > Cricetidae > Peromyscus > Peromyscus melanophrys. The sequence goes on from CABHPR010146460.1 coordinate 17,489, forward strand.
CTCTGTTAACCAGCCTGGCCTCAAACTCAGAGATCTGCCTGCCTCTGCCTCTTGAGTGCTGGGATTAAAGGTGTGCACCACCACCACCACCACCAGCTTTGAATATTGGATATTAGAATAATCCATCTTACTTATGATCATGTCACCTTGGTTAAGTCACTTCAGGGACCTAAGCCTCTGGTAGGGAAGGCTGGGTTGACATCAGATCATGACACTATCAGTAAAATCACACTACTCTGGTAAGTCCAGATGGTCAGCACAACCCACTGCTGATACGTCAAAGGGTTTTAACTGACTCAACCTTTTTAATATTTGAGGAAAGAAGAGAAACAGTTCCTCCTCCTACTCCACAGAAACTCAGCTGTGTGTGTGAGAGAGACAGAGACAGAGACAGAGAGAGACAGGGAGACAGAGCAGACAGAGATAGAAAGAGAGAAAGACAGAGACAGACAGAGACAGAAAGAGAGAAAGACTTCCCTTTCCAAAAGCAGCTCATCTCAGTCTCTGTTTCCAATGGTAGAAAGAAAATGAAGTGGAAGTTTAGCAAAGGCCATCGGGGGCTGCAGATGTGGCTTAGTGGGCAGAGTGCTTACCTAACATGCATGAAGACCCGGATTCCATCCCCAGCACTTCATCAAGTGGCATGGTACCACGTGCCTGTAATCCTAGAACTTGGGAGATAGAAGCAGGAGATTTAGAAGTTAAAGGTCATCCACGACTATGCTACATAGTGAGTTTGAGGCCAAGCTGGGCTCCACAACACTCTTTCAAGAGCAGAGCATTCAGTAGGGTATGGATGTGGTGACACACATCTGGCGCGGAGCTCAGGTTCAAGGCCAGACTGGAGCACAGAATAAAATCAGAGAGATTTTAGCATGATCTGCCTACCCACATGAGTCTGCGTCTGCATATCAGAGCATTATGTGCACTTAAGCAATTATTTAATTCTCTGTAAGAAGTAAAATTTGTCCACCAAAGTTTAAGGGTTTATTCACAGAGAGATTTCTCTTAGGAAAAATTAAATGCAGTACTGATGGCGAGACTAAGCAAAGAGAGGGAGCCAATTTGGATTTTCAAACTGTAAATCAATTTGAAAAATATTAACTGTGGGTTTCTCCGAGGATGGCACCATTGAAAGTCCCCGTCTCCATTTTCACTTTGTCTCTTTTCTTAATGACTTTATTTTCAACACTACTATCTCTCTTGTGCTTTCTATTTTCGACCAAATGCCTTTGAGGAGCCCTACAATAGGAGCCGGTTGTCACGTGCTCCTTCACCTGCTCACCACAGGAGCAGATCACCCAATCCCCTTAGCTTTGGTCCATTCCAGAAAAGAATGTGTGTATGTACAAAAATGTGCTTTGAAACCAGGTGTCATGGGAACCTGTGTGGAACAGCCAGGGGTGTGGCCCAACAGCCCGTCAAGCTCAGGATAGAATGCACAGTCTTCAAATAGGATCAGTGTTGAGGGTAGGAGACCAGACCTGCATCGAGCTCCCCAAAACATCTGTGCTGTGAGGAGCCACACCGGTTGGGGAACTCTCCACAGTACCAGGGACCTAACATCCCAGCCTCCGTCTGTTCCCTCCAGCCATTATAAAGTGCTTCTTGATGCAGTGTTACTGGAGCATCCCAACAAGAGCAGAAGATACAGGAAGGATGGAGCAAGGGCTAGGGAAGGGAGCCACTGACGCAAACAATCCGCCAGAGGATTAAAAAAGCCAGTATGGCTGTCCTAGTCAGGGTTACTATTGCTGTGATGAAACACCATGACCAAAGCAACTCCGGGAGAAAAGGGTTTATATTTGGCTTATGTTTCCACATCACAGTCCATCACTGAAGGAAGTCAGGACAGGAGCTCAAACAGAACAGGAACCAGGAGGCAGGAGCAGATGCAGAGGCCATGGAGGGGTGCTGCTTACTGGCTTGGTTCTCATGGCTTGCTCAGCCTGATTTCTTATAGAACCCAGGACCACCAGCCCAGAGATACCACCACCCACAGTGGGCGGGGCCCTCCCCCATCAATCACTAGTTAAGAAAATGCCCTACAGCTGGATCTTATGGAGGCATTTTCTCAATTGAGGTTCCCTCCTCTCTGATGACTCTAGCTTATGTCAAGTTGACATAAAACCAGCCAGGACAATGGCCAAATTAAAGTATAGATAATTCTGAACATCTGCTGGTGGCTCCTTAATGAATAAGAAAATAATGCTATCTTGTTGCCTGGCTCTCCCTCCCAAACTTTACCTAATTAACATAGCCAATGACCTTTTAGATATGTAATTAAAAATTTTTTTATTTACTCTCATTTTATTTTTCTCACAGCAGTGCAACATAGAAAAAGACTTCTGAAGCAACAAAGTCGGGGCTTCACCAGAGACCTGAGGGTCACCAATGCCCCTTTCTTTGTTTTCTTCCTTTCTTAATTCAGTTTGTGTAATCCCATTGCAAGCAAAGAGAAACAACACTCTTAATGACCTTCCTTAATTTTCTACTTTCAATTTTCTTCTAGGATCTTATTTTACCCCCCCCAGGGGGAAGACACTAGAGAAAAATAGGGAGTGGTACTTCTCCCCCTCTTCCTCCTCCTCCTTATTCTAAGTTAATGGGGTAAAGGGAACCCCACCTATTGGCCCCAAATGACCTAAAAGGCAAGTCTCCATCCACCATCCCTCCAGGACACTGACCTTCCATAGGTACCACGCCTTCCATCTCTCCGTGGTCAGATATGAAGGACTTCTTTTTTGTTGGTTTGGTTTTGAGACAGGGTCTCACATTGTCTAGACTGGCCTGGAACTCCTGACCCTCTTGCCTCTGTCTCTCAGATCCTTGGATCACAATCACACAGCACCATGTTTGACTACTCCCAGGGACTTTGCCAGTGGAGTCAGCCTCCCGGCTAGATTGCAATACAAGACCCTCATATCTGGAATTTGAAAGCAAATGCACTCAGATAGATGTTCCTGGGGAAATGCCTCTAAATTACCAAGGGTGGTGATGGTTAGCACTCTGCATCATTACCTAACAGTAAAAAGAGCATCCGTTGCTTTTGGGTCACTGGGATCAACCTGGGAGAAAAAACTTATGGCAGACAAGAGTTGTTCTGCTTGCAGCGGGCTTCAGTCCGTCCTGGGGAGGGAGAGGAGGAAGGAGAGAAGGAGGGAGGGAGGGAGGGAGGGAGGGAGGGAGGGAGGGAGGGAGGGAAGGAAGGAGGAAGGGATGCTGAAGCAGCTAAGGCATCCTGGAAGCACAAGGCAGGGGCTGCCAGAATCACAGCAGATCAGGAAGCAGAGAAGGAGCCAGAAACCAGGGCCAGGCAGCTTCCAAAGGCCTGGTCTTCGTGTCCTACCTCCATCAGCTAGCTGCTATCCCCGTGAGGTTCCACAGCCACCAACATAGTCCTCAGTAGCTGGGAAGAAGTGTCCAAATGGTGAGGGACAGTTCAGATTCCAGCCATAACAGGAGACTGGAAGGATAGCCCAGTCACTGCTTGCCACACAGGTGTTGGATCCCAGAATCCACATCAGAGGTCACGAGTGGTGGTGCTTGTCATCCCAGCTCTGGGGAAGAGACCAGCAATCCCTGGGACGCTCTACTCAGTCAGCTCCACCTACTTAGTGAGCTTCAGCCTACTGAAGGACTGTGACGCAAAAAAAACAAGATGAACATGCCTGAGAAACAACAGCTGTGGTTGACCCCAACCTCCACATGCACATCACATGCACACACACAGTAAATAAATAAATAAATAAATAAATAAATAAATAAATAAATACATACATACATACATACATACATACATACATACATACATAAATAAATAAGCAAATAAATAACTTCTAAGAATAAATCATTTGTGGCAGTTAAGAGCTCCCGCTGCAAGTCAGGCATGGTAGCGCAAATCCCAGCACTCAGGAGGCAGAGGCAGACAGATCTCTGTGAGTTCGAGGCCAGCCTGGTCTACAAAGCAAGTTCCAGGATAAGAGGAAGGAGAGAGATCCCTGACTCAAAAATAAAAACGTAAGGAAATAATAAAAACAAACATGAACAAGGATCTCCACATATGGAGCTGAGGTAGATTATTCGCAGTACGTGTAATAGCAAAAGGGAAAAAGATCGCTCGTTGGTTTTTCTCTTCTTCCCCTCTTTCTGCTTTAGAATTTTACTACATTTATTTGTGTTGGGGAGCGGGGGGCATGCACATGTCCCAGCGTGAACGTGGAAGTCAGGACAATTTGGAAGCGTCAGTCCTCCCCTTCCTTTATATAAGCCCCAGACCGTCAGGCTCGGCATCTTTTCTTGCAGAGCCATTTCACTCAGGGTTAGATTTTTGAGACAGTGTCAGTATATAGCCCAGGCTAACCTCAAACTCACAACTCAGCCACCCTCAGTGCTGAGCCACTCAGCTATCATGCCTGGCCTTCCGATTCATTTTTAATATTGTTTTCTCACCACGAAAACATTCCCTCCTGTTGACTCAAGAACCAGACCTAGGAGGTTAAGCCTACGAGAACACCCCAACATAGTGAAAAAATGTAGACATTAAAACCATCATCGGAACGCTTTGTACCGTTAAATAAAGCGGGAACCCAAGTCCATGGCCAGGAGGGTAAGAATGGTTTAGCAAACCATAGCCACACTGTACATCATCAGACGCAAATCCCAGCTGCTGTCCCCTACAATGTTTCCCACTGGAAAAATAAACCAGTGGCACTAGGCAGCACCAGTGGCCATGTAGACCTCAGAAAACAAGACAAATGCAGGTGGAGATACAGCTAACTGTGAATGAGTGCTCTCTCTGGGTGGGAGAGCAGAAGTTACACTTCTCCAGAAAGTCTTTGGAGTGAATAAATAGATTATTTATTTTTAATTATAGTAAAATAAATATAATATAAAATTTACTATTTTGACCCTTTTTAAGCATATACTTTGGTGCTGTTACATCTATTCACAGTGTTGTACAACCAAAAATATCATCTCCAGAATTGGCCATCTTGCAAAACTGAAGGTCTGTGGCCATTAAATGTACCAGGTAGACATGGAGTCCATCTTCTTGCGACTGCCTCCTTTTACTTAGCATAATTTCCTCATTGTCCACTCATGTCGCAGAACAATCAAATTGCCCTTCCTTTTAAAGGCTAAGTAGTATTCCATTGCCTGTATTACTATATTCTATTTACCCATTCATCCAACGATGGGTTGCTTCTGCCTTGTAGCTATTGTGGATGTATTAATACTTTCTATGAACCTGGGTATGTCTTTATATATATGGGTTTTTTTGATAGGGGCCAGTGAAAGGGTTCAGTAAGTACGAAGCCTGATGACCTGAGTTTGAACCCTGGAACTTACATGGTCAAAAGAGATAACCAATTACAAGTTGTCCTCTGACCTCCATATGTGTGCCAAGACACCTCTATGTTCATACACACATACACACACACACACACACACACACACACACACACACACACAACTCTTCAGTATAATCTTGGAAGTAAATAAATAAATAAAATGTTTTGGTTGATTTTACATTTTAAAAGAAAAATTCCTAAATTGGGCCCTCTTTTTCTGTCCCATCATCTGGCTCAGACCTCGACCTTGATTAACTATGACTCTGCTCAAAACGTTAGTAGAAACAAGAATGCTGTGCTGTTTGGGTTTTATCAACTTGACACAAGCCAGGGTCATCTGGGAAGAAGGAACCTGAATTGGGAAAATGACCCCATCAGATTGACCTGTGGGCAAATCTGTGGGATATTTTCTTGATTAATGATTGATGTGGAAGAGTCCAGCTCACTGTAAGTGGTTCCATAGTTACCCATAAAGGTAGTCCTGAGTAGCATTTTTTTTAAAAAAAAAAAAAGCAGGCTGAGCAAGCCATGAGGAGCAAGCCAGTAAGCAGTGCTCTTCCACAGCCTCTGCATCAGCCCTGCCTCCAGGCTCCTGCCTTGAGTTCCTGTCCTGACTTCTTTCAGTGATGGACTATGATGTGGAAGTGTGAGCCAAGTAAACCCTCTCCTCCCCAAGCTGCTTTTGGTCATGGTCCTCATCACAACAGTAGGAAGCCAACTAGAGCAGATAGGCAGCTGGGGAAGATGGAGCCCACGCCATTCCTCTAGAACTAACACTGTTCCTCTGTTCTGACTCTCTGCAGGACACATGCCTTAGCCTTGATCTTCCCGCCTGGATCTCCCTCACTCAGACCTTCTTCCTTGCACCCTTGCTTCTGACATTGGACCACTGACCTCCTCCTGACACCCGGTTCAAGAAGACTGCAGAAAAAAAAAAAA
>CABHPR010146461.1:1640-28606 GCA_902168415.1 Peromyscus melanophrys
ACACACACACACACACACACACACACACACACACACACACACACACAAAGAAGAAACAGCTTTGTTTTAAATCACCACAAAGCTGCCTGTGATGGTGATATTTAAAAGTAATGCTTTTTAACATTTCTGTTTGGTTCCTATGCTTAATAACCAGTAAAATTATGTTTTTAAAGTAAAAATAATGTTCTCATTTTTGTTTTGTTTTCCATACACAATCACATGGGCCTCAATGATACTGAGAAAAACAATCAAGAAACTATGCAAGGGAAGTTGGAATTTTTAATCTATGTTGCCCACCAGGGTGAGGAAGATCTTTCAAGAATCTTTAGCCCATTCTCCCTGGAAGAAAACTCTACACCAGAACCAAACCAACTTACAGAAGAAGGAGCTGAGTTGAGGTCACAGTTTCAGAGGGAGCATCCATCATGGTGGCAGCCAGAGCAGCAAGTAGGAGGCATGGCCGCAGGAGCTGGAGACTCTCATCCTGAACTGCAAACACAAAGCAGAGGAAGAGAAAGAACTGTAAGGTGGGTGAGGCAATGTCCACAATGACATGCTTCCTTCAGCAAGGCTTCCACATCTTACTAATCAGAGCCACCAACAGGGGACCAAGTATTCAAATGCCCACGCCTATGGGGGATACTTCTCACCTAAACCATTCCTAGGAGCCTCTTACTCCCTCCTTCCCAATTGTTCTGTTCCCCTTCCCTAACGTATCTCCCTCCAGCTTCAAGTCCTTTATTTTTTTTTCAACCATTAAGACCAATTAATGCCTCCCATATGTGCTTTACTGTGACATTATCCATTAGGACAATGTCAATGGTCATTCCCCAAAGCAAAGAGAATGTCTATTTTCTAGCAGCCACCAACTGCCAATAGTTCCTCCTCTATGAGTGGGGCCTTGGAACCCTTTCTCCTCTATGCTAGAACTTTTAATTGGCTTGATCTTGTGCAGGTACCCACGGTTGCTGAATTCGTGTGTGCAATAGCTACATCTTGTCTCTTTATGCTCGTTAAAAGAATAGCCACAAAGAGGATGTTACAGTTCTAAACATGCACACTAAACACAAGTGCATCCAATTTCCCAAAACAAATGCTACTAGATCTAAAAACCACAGATTAAGCCCAACACAGTGACAATACTCATTTCACCACTCTCAAGCAATTTGTGACTAGAGTCACAGTTAATTATTTTAGAACTACTTTTAGAATCTGAGAATGGAAGAGATAAGCAGGAGTCTGTAACAACTCACCGTCTTTGAGTGACTCTGAAGAAGGAATGCTAAGAAGTCACAGGCTTTGGGGACAAGCTGTCTAGGTAAGAGTCACAGCTCTGATTTATAGTAGCTATTCAATCTTGGGTAAATTCTTTCGTGAACTTGTACCTCAACAAGAAGTTAATAATAGCCCTTACCACATACACTTGTTGTGAGAACTGAATGGGTGACTGAGGAAAGCTGCTTAAAACACTGTTTTGACATTGTAATCACTGATAAGCTTTAATGATTATTATGTGTTGACATCAATCATCGTGAAGCTCAGCTTTGCATTCATGACTTTATTGAGTCAATGATCCATGTGTCTTTTTCAAAAACAGAAGATTTTGTATTCAAACTTTAGACAATGAACATTTTTCCTAAATTAGCACCATTAATTATTCTACAAAAATATCTTTTAGCAATATTTCATCATTTATTTTCTTTCTCCTCATTCCCAACTTAAGAGTGAATCTTTTAGGGGTATTTCTCTTCTTGTAAATAGCTTTATAGTATTTTGTTTTTAATAGGTCATTGTATTTACATCTCTGAGAAGAGGAATGATTTGTGGAATGTTTGTTCTTTCTTAAATAGTTGGATTAACTGAAAACAATGCCATCTCAAATTAGATCGGCTAATTTGTTTTCCTCTTCCTAAAACCTCTGTCTCAGCTCCACCTGCATGCACTTGGTTTTTGTTCTTTTGATAGGCTTATCCCCCACCATGTGGTGATTCCTTGCAGCTTGATTGCAGTGTGTCAGAACTGCTGGGCTCTAATCATGAGCCGCTTTTCAAAGATTCAATTGCTTCCCCATAGCTGAATACTTCCATCCATCCGCAGCCTGTTACTGTCAGAATCCTGCTGCCTCCTCCTGTGAGGAGTTCCCAAGCTCTTTTTCCTTGAGCAGCTTAATGAGCACTTTGAGTTGTGACTACTGTTTACCCTGGGCGGCCAGGGCCACGAATCCCTCCAAGTCGTAGTCTCCTTCCCCAAAATTAGAGAAAGGGGGAGAGTTTCCATTTCCCATCCTACCATTCTTTCTGCTGGCAGATCAAACAAATTCTCTCAGCCCTTAGAAACCAGCCATTATGAATCCTGCGTCTCTGCTTCCTGCACGGAACCAAATGTAATTTTTGTGGAGGCCTGTTGTGACAGCAGATCTGTCACCTGCCAAAGTGACCAGAATGGGGAAAGCCTTCGAGGCCTGCAGGGTAGGAAAAATGAGATGAGTGTTTGGAAACCATTTGCTTGCAAACTTCCACCTTCCAGATTTCTTTTTCAAGTTTCCTGATTATTTGCCTTTACTCCCCCAAAGACAAATGGGGATGTTGAGTCACATTTTCTGTATTGCAATTCACAACATTCTGGGCTTTGGTGGATACGGCTTATGTAGTAGCTCACTTCCTATTTTCTCCCACCCTACATACATAAGGGAGGTGGAACACAGTACCCCAAGTACCCATTGCATTGCTGCCTTTTAGAATCCAGATATAGCATCACATCTATCCAACTAGCATCAGCAGAGGGGCCAACTCTCGTGAAACTTGTAGTTGCACTATTTGGATTTCTGTGTCTTCTCCATTAAGCACTGTGGGAGACTGGGCAAATTCCTTCACCTTGTTAGTGACTGCCTGTGTCTACAGTGTGATGAAAGTGACAAAATGAGTTCCTGGGACTAAATATTGATAGTATACACACACAGTACACTATCGGGCAACTGGTGAGCAATTATCGTTTCAATCATTAATATAACTGTTGCTGTATCCCTAATGTTTAACAGATTCACTTTTATAAAGAAAAAAATGATATTCTGTCTTATCCATTTGTATCTCAATGTATCTAGCCAATAGTTTATTAATGATTCTTTTAAGGTGGTGGAGGGATGACTCAGAGGTTGAGAGCTCTGACTGCTCTTACAGAGATCCTGAGTTCAATTCCCAGCACCCACATGGCAGCTCACAACCATCTATAACTGTAGTCTCATGGGATCCTAATCCCTTTTCTAGGTACAAATGTAGAGGCAGACCAAGTCCCCCCGCCCCCACCCTCCCCCTCTCTCTGCCTGTCACCTGTGGATCAGGATGTAAAGCTCTCAGCTACTCTTCAGATGTCATGGATGCCTGCTTCTTGCCTTTCTGGTCATCAACTAACCTTATAAAACTGTAAACAATCAAAAGCTGTCTTTGAAGAGTTACCATGGTCATGGAGTCTCTTCATAGCAATAGAACAGTAACTAAGACAGAAATATTCTCAAAACTGTCATTATTCTTAGAAAGATTAAGAAATACTCCCTGGATCTTTGGTCCTTATTATCCTGCTGAAATTTTATTAGGCAAATATCTTAGTTAGGGTTTTTGTTGCCACAATGAAACACCATGACCAAAAAGCAGGTTGGGGAGTAAAGGGTTTATTTGGCTTACAGTTCCATATTGCTGTTCAATCATTGAAGGAAGTCAGGGAAGGAACCTGGAGGCAGGAGCTGATGCAGAGACCATGGAGGGGTGCTGCTTACTGGCTTGCTTCCCATGGCTTGCTCAGCCTGCTTTCTTATGGAACCCAGGACCACCCGCCCAGGGATGGCACCACCCTCCCCCATCAATAATCACTAATTTAAAAAAATGCCTTGCAGCTGGATTTTTTTTTTCAAATAGGGTTTCTCTGTGTAACAGCTGTCCATTACTGGCTGTCCTGGGAACTCACAACTGTAGACCAGGCTGGCCTCAAACTCACAGAGATCCACTTCCTCTGCCTCCCGAGTGCTGAGAGTAAAGTCATGGACCACCACAGTCAGGCATACAGCCTACAGCTGGCTCTTCTGGAAGCATTTCTCAATTGAGGTTCCCTCCTTTCAGATAATTCTAGTTTGTGTCAAGCTGACATAAGACTAGTCAGCACAGCAAAAGATATATGTATGGCCTTTCTTCCTTTATACACAAAGACAAAGGATTTGTATTGTAGATCAAATTACGTACCCCCTCAAAGGAAAAAGAATATGCATTGAAGTCCTAACCCTTGTTTCTGTGAATATGACCTTACTTAGAAATAGGATACTTCCTGCTGACAAAAACACAACATACCTTCGTGTTTAGAGTTATAGAGAAATTAGGCTGGCTCTAAGCTGGAAGCTTCCTCCCTGCTGGCTAGCTTTCATCGTTCTGGAAGGTGCTGCTAGGGCTGCTGGGAAAGAAAAAGCATCACTGATCTAACTCACCTGTGGACCTTATAAACTACAACAAAGAAACTGCCTGGGAAAGATGGTCTGTCTCAGTAGTGGCTCAGCTCATAGGGTGTGGTAACCAACAGCTCTCTGATTAGATTGGAGGTTGGTTCCAAGACAGGAAATTCATGCCTAGTACTGTAAACCCACTAAAATGCCTACGCCTATAGCAGTCCTAGGTCCTAGGACTTTACTGTTGTTCACCTTAATAGACAAGGTTCCAAACTGCCTTATTGTTTACTTTTAGACCCATCAAAAATGCTACTCTCAGTCTTAATCAAGGAGGCTTCTCTCTGCAATGAATAGTGGTGATAAGAGTAAGTGGGATCTGAATGGACTGGTCAGCCCTAAATAAGACATTTACGCTGTGCCTCTTTAAGGTTCAGGGAACATCATATAAGAAGAGAAAGCAAGATGTAAAAGAAAAAAAAAAACACAGCATAAATAGTTTTTTGGTTTTTTGTTTGCTCCTTTTTGGAAAGGAAATGGGGTCTTTGGGAATGTATTTAAGATAAGGTCATGAAGATGGACTCCAACATAGAATGACTGATGTCTTGAAAGAAGAAAATGAACCTAGAAATAGCCAGACTCTGGGGTAAGACAACATAGAGACGTACAAGAAGGCAGCCATGACCACAGAGGCAGATACTGGCTGAGTAATGTACCTACAACCAAGAATCCCAAGAATGGTTGTTAATTTGAGAAGCCAGATAAGACTAGAAAAGATCCTGCTTGTAGATTTCAGCCGGAGTGTGAACCTACTGACATCTGATTACAGGCTTTCAGCATCCAGAACTGCCACACAGGATACCCTCTTACACCTCTTATTTAAAGCCCCTACCTCGTGGTCTATTTTTAACGTCAGCCCTAAGAAATCAATAGAGTTTGTTTCTGCACCAGTTTGGCAGTCTGATGCTTATCCAATGACGAGTGCCTTTAGAAGAAGAGGGAAACTTGTGCATAGCATCCAAAGGAGAAAGCCAAGGGAAGGCTAAGACAGAGGCTGAAGGTACCTCTGTCTATCTGCATGCTTAGGAAGGTGTAGGATTCAGGCAACTACTGGGAACAAGAAAGAGGCAAGGCAGGATTTTCTCCCTACAGGAGAGGGAGAGAGAGGAAGGAAGAGAAAGGGAGAGGCGATGATATCATCCACAACTTCATTTCAGGCTTGAAACTCCCACATTTTTAAAAAAAATAAACATTTATTGTTATACGGATTAGGGACACAGCTCAGTGCTAAATCACTTGACAGGAAAGTGGAGCCTCTGTCCCCCCCCACTGGGAAAAAAAAAGATACATGTCTATTGTTTTAAATAACCTAATTGGATGGGCTTTGTCTTCGGAGACTGGCAATCTCCACCTCACCATATACCACGTCTTTGTCAAGTCACACACACTGCTGTGACAAGTCTATGCCCACCTGTTAGAAACTGAGGAAAGATGAACATGAACAGATGTTTAATTTTAGACATACCATCCTCGATTCCTAGATGAAAGAGAGTAAAGACAAAGTCGAGTAAAAAAGCAAGAGGAAAAGCGATGTAGTATGACAAATTAGTGTGCTGACCATTGTTTCTCCATGACCTCCAAAACAGGATTGGTGTTCACTACTGGAAACAGCTCTAGATACAGAAAGATGTGTGTAATGAAACTGTGCCAAGCTATAGAGTATGGTCTTGGGGGGGGGGGGAGAATCTTTATTTAGTTTATGCCCTCCAATCACCTTCTCTCTAATGCTAAAGTGATGTCATGAAGATAACCCTCAAACTTTAGGATAATAACATCAGATGCCTTTGGCCTCAACTTGACAAGCCATACCCCACATTCTGTTCAAATTCATGGCAATCCTGGCTTACTAGGGAAAGCCAGAAGCTATGATACAGGGCTGGTTGCCACAGTAGATCCTCGCAATTCAATCACTGGTAGACCACAGGGAACAGAACTATGTGGGTGAAAGTGAAGGCACAGTGGCTGGGCTGGAGCCAGTGGCTGAGGACCATGAGAGAACTTGGCTCAAAGAGGTGAGAACTGTCAGGTACATAACCTGCCAGCTTTTGAGCTGGCATACCTCCTCCTTCCATTTTCTATACGGCAGCTCAGAACAACTGTTCCAAAATATAATCTGAATTGCTGAGACTCTTAGAACAGACACCAACATTTTTTTTCTTTTCCTTTTTCTAACTTTTTATTGATTCTTTGTGGATCTCCCATCATGCATCCCGATCCCACTCATTTCCCTGTCCCCTGCCTTCCACCCTCTGCCCTTGCAACCTCTCTCCCCCCGCCACCACACACACACACACACACACCAAAAGCAAAATTTAAAATTAAAACCAAAAAAACAAACAAACAATTTAAAAAAAAAAATGGCATGAAAGCTGTAGTGTGGCCCAGTAAATCTCACAGTACACCCTTTAGTCCACATGTAAGTGTTCATTGCAATGAGTCACTGGTCTGGTTCGAGGCCTCTGACTTTTGCTATCCCCCTCCATACTGGGCCCTCACAGGGACTCCTCTTGGATCCCCTATTGTCGGCTTTTGTCACAGAGGTCCTGTAGCTTTGGATTTGTAGGTTCATCCCCTTCACATGTTCCAGCAGTTCATAGATGAGGTCGGTGTTGGGGTGGGCTACCTAGGAGTCCTGGTTCTGGGCCTGAGTGGTAGTTGGGTTGAGACTAACCCTTTTTCACATGGCCTCTGTGTTTGACATTGTGTTTCTTCATGCCCCTTCCACAGTACATCCCTTTGCAGCGTATCCCCCTGCAGACAGTTCCTCGAAGATCATCCCCTGCAGCTCACCCGCTTCCTTTCCACTGCAACCCCCTGACTCTGCTTTCAGTTGCTGGTCATTGGCATTCTGCATTCCACCGTGCATTTGTCCAGAATGTTCTTTTCTTTGTCTGACCAGTTTCACTTGGGTAGCTCCTAATGTTTCTTCAGATCTCTGCTTATTTGCTGTTTCTTTAGGAAAAATATTTCCCGTCCCTAGTCTAGTTAACATAATCATAGAGGAAGGAACAGAGCCTTCTCTGATTAAAAATATGTTCGTGTTGGAATGGTTGGTGTTTTTTTTTTTTTTTCTTTTAACTCACTTAGGCCATGAACCATAAACCTGTGATTTTTCCATGAGTGATGTTATCTTAATGCAATATTTCATTCTGGTAATTCTCAACCTACCACTGTGATATGATTTATTTACATGGATAATGTGGGAAAAATTGAGCATTGTAATGAATTTCCCATAAACCCAGTGTAAATAAAAACTTTATGTGGTAATACAGCCTCATATCTCATGCAATCCATTTGCATAATAGTCTTTAAATATAATCAGAATATTGTACAAATGCTAGACGGAGAGGGTACAATTCAGAAGAAGTTCTATGGCTGAAATAATCATACTAGGCTCATGTTAGTTGGAGCTATATAATATTTAGTCATATTTGAATGTTGTTTTTATAATAGTCGGTGCTTTATTTAGGAAGCATACAATTTAAATATAATTTGAGATGTGTCATTGTAAAAGTATTAAATTATTATTTTTGTTTCAAATTATAACAGTAGAAATTTTAAATGTGGGACATGGTATCTAGAAAGGCTGATTAAATCTTGAACCTTTGAAGTCTTGCTTGAGTTAAGATTAGTTCCTTTATCAATGGCTCCAATTTGATACTGTGGTCATCAATGACTCCAATTTGATGATATGGACATCAATGACTCCTGTTTGATGCTGTGGTCATCAGTGATTGGACACTTCCTTTTCCATTTTGCATGTCTCAAAGGCCTGTCTCCCAAGCTACTGTTTTCATGAGAGTCACACACAAACACCTGCAGAAACTAACCATGGGGAAATTCGGAACTGGATACGAGGCACAGGCTGTACAAGATATAAGAAAAATAGTATTAAAGTCTAGTTGAGGTTAAAAAAATGTTAATGACAAGGAAGTAAATGAGGACATTGATACTGTCTTTGGAAGAAAAATAGTAGTCATGCATAGGGAAGAAATTAGATAAAGTGTTAAATTTATATATACTTATATATATGTTTTATATATATACATACATATATATTTTTATATGTTACAGAGATACCAAGGTTTCTAAGAAGAATGTTTTAAATATGAATCACCTTATAATGGCAAATGATAGAGCATGGGGTTAGGTGATGAGTATTAAAGAGAAAACTACATTTTCAGGTAAACCTAGGAGGAACAGGAGGAATACTGAGAAGCTGGAATTGATGGGCTTGAATATGAAGAGCTACTGCATATCTTCAGATCTACTTGAGAGGAAAACACTATCTGTAGTCAGACTTTCTTTGGACCGCCAGCTCCCAAATAATGACACGGAGACTTCTAATGAATTGTGAAAGCTTGGCCTTAGCTTAAGCTTGTTCCCAACTAGCTCTTAAAACTTAAATTAACCTTTTTATATTAATCTATGACCTGCCACATGGCTCATTAACTCTCGTCCATGCTGTACATCTGACTTGCTCCATGTCTTGCTGGGGAATTCCTCCTCTCTTCTTCCCAGAGTTCCTATCTCTTCCCAGAAGTCCTGCCTATCCTCTCCTGCCTAGCTATTGGTTATTTAGCCCTGTATTAAATGAACCAAAAGGTGCCCTGGAAGAAGCACATCTTCATAGTGCACAAAAAGCTTTTCCCACAACAACTATTAGAGTAGGAAGTAACCCCAGAGTAAATATCCCATCAAAGATGTTAAGTTTTTTTTATTAGAATTTCTGAAACATTCAAGGCAGATCCAGTTCTACCCTCTCACCTTGAGAGAAGACCTCAGAGTTTTAAAGTCATTTTTCTCGAAAGGTGCAATTCCAAAATGATTTTTAAGACATCTAGAAAATCATGTTAAAATAAGGAAGAAATTACAAATACATCTTTCATCTAATGGTGTGAGCTGTAGTTCAAATTTATATATTAAAAACTTGCAACATGCTTAAAAGGTATTGGAAAGTGTTTGATATTTGGATGGCTCGGAGACAGCTCAAAAGTAAAGAGGACACCAGAACCCAGCTCTCTATAGGCAGGAAGGAAGATGAGAAAACTACCACCACGTTTTATGAACAAATAAAGATTTCTCACAGGCAGTGTCAAGAACTACAGAGTACAGTGGACTAAAACGTGGTCTCTGAAAATATGGGCTCAGGAAGCAGAACTGGGCCTCAAGGAATGTTCCAAGAGCTGCTAGAAGGGACAAGGATGCATAACAAAGCATCTGACTCAACCTCAGAATTGCTAAGAGCAGTGATGGCTCTATACCTCCTGGTCTTCACGTAGATCTCTAAGACTGTTATTCTTTACTGTCTCACCATTGTGAATTATATGTTGAAAAATGGAGAGGAGAATTCCTTTTAGTTTTTGCTAATGGGTAAGGAAGATGAAAGCCACTTGGACTGAAAGGCATCTGTCCTGCTATATTACTTCCCTGGCCCTCGAGGACCCCAAGCCCTGTGCAACACTGTCTAAATTGGATTCTGACCTTGGCTATACAACTTATGTTTCCATAAGCAAAGAGCGCAGAAATGATGCTGTAGAAAATGGAAATTGCCTAAGAATTAGGATGTGCTGTTTCTTGAAACATTTTTACCTGCTATGTGGAGAGGACTAAATTAGTTCCTTCATAAATAAGAAAGTACAAGTAGAGGGACAATCTTCGAAGATGCAAGGAATCTAGATGAGACTCTCAAAGCAGAAGAAATGAAATGAAAACTGATCATTGAGATTACCTCTAGCAGTCTAACTAAATGGTGCTGTGGGATAACGCTCTTGTACACTGTAGAGATTTGTTACTCCTATTGGTTTAATAAAACACTGATTGGCCAGTAGCCAGGCAGGAATTGTAGTCTGGGTGACCAGACTAGGAGAAGGCTGGGAATAGGAAAGGCAGAGAAGAGGAAAGGCAGAGACAGAGGACTCCAGAGATGGATGTAAACATTTGGGTACTAAGGGCAGAGTAGAAGTTTTGATCCTCAGGTGATAGACCTAACCATTAAGAGAAGGCACTGACATAATCAAGGGATCTATTGGTGGATTCACACTCTGATGGCACTTTGGGAAATGGGGCCGGGTTGGAGGAGCTAGGTCATAGGGAAAACTGCTGGCCCTTGAATGGTATTGTGTTCTTGGCACATTCCTAGAGCTTGCTTTGCTTCCTTACCACCATGGCGTCGAGATTCCTTCACCCTGTGCTTGCACCACCGTGATATTCTCCCTCACTTAAGACAAGAGACAATGGAGCCATATGCAATGGCATACTGCTTTATGGAAAATAGTATGAATCCTGTCATTTTTGAAGACCCACATTCAACAGAAAGTCACCCACGTTAAGTAAAACAAGCAAGGCACAGAAACACAAGTCGCATAGGTAAAGTGATATTTTGTGCCTAGGATTTCACTCATCCGTGGAATCTAAAATGTTACTCTCGGAGCATTTGAGAGTGGAATGATTGTTATCTGAGGCTGGGAAGAGTAGAAGTAAAGAAGAATTTAAAAAAAGAAGAAGAAAGGAGAGGGTTTGAGAAAATGATGGAGAAAAGCTTGCTGGGAGCTTCATCCATGAACACTGACTTGTGGTTAGACCTTAATAACAAATTATGAATCACTGTTTCACAGTGAGGTGACTGAAGATCTTAGCAATACATTATACATCTAACAAAAAGCAAGAGAAAGGAGTTGAATGCTTTCCCCATGAAGAAAAACATTAGATAAGATAGATATGTGTATGATTTAAAAATTATACAGTGCATGCTTATATAAAACATAACATAGTATAAACCATTAGCAAATATAAATTTTTTCTGTATTACTTAAAAATAAGTATAGGCATATAAATCTGGTAAATCTATAAAATAAACCTAGTTGAAAAAATAGATCTAGTACTGTCTACTGGAGATTTTAGGAAAATCTTAAAATATCTCATTTCTATGTTATAAAATGTCATGATATACTACTAAACGTAAATGCTATTGAACTTAATTCTATCTCACTCGTCAAAACAAGCATACAAATTCAGTTTCTAAAAACTCTTTAGCCAGACATATAATCAACTTCACCTATAAATGTTAGTATATTATTGTTGCCAGAATCCTAAATGGTCTTATAATAAAAAACCCAGAGCTAGGTATTGGGGTAAATGTTGAGAGATTAGAGAGACAAAGGAACAAGCCACTAGAGAAACTTCTCACCACTACCAAATCCTCAGGCCGAATGGAAGGCGAGATCCTATCTCCACGAATCTTCTGATTGAAAGCCTCTGAGTCCTCAGCCAAAAAGGCTCTAGTTCCTGTCTCCTCAAGCCTTAGACACCTCTCTCCATCCAGCCGTTTCACTTCCTTCTTAGTGCTGGGATTACTGGCGTGTGTGCTTCCCAAATACTAGGATTAAAGGCATGAGATCTCAAGTGCTGGGATTAAAGGTGTGTGCCACTACTGCCTGGCTCTGTTTCTCTCCTAGATTGAATCAATCTCATATAGTACATGGTAGCTTTGAACTCACAAAGACCAAGATGAATCTCTGCCTCCGAGTGCTAGGATTAAAGGTGTGTGCCACCACTGCCTGGCCTCTATGTTTAATCTGGTGGCTGGCTCTGTCCTCTGATCCTCAGGCAAGCCTTATTTGATAGATAATATATCACCACATATTTTAATCTAAAGAACTATTTTACCTTAATATATATTATCAGCTATTTTACTTAAATAGATATCAACAAATAGTAATCAACATTGTAACCTCACAGGTTACTGTGTACCTGTTCAATTGTATTAAAATATTTAAAAACATGGTGTGGATGGGCATTTTCTCTTCTCAACACAATGAAGAGTTTAATAGCATTTTAATGACTTGAATATTTGCATTTCCTCATCCCATTTTACCCTAAACAGTGCTGTTTAATAATATCTAGAAATGTCAACCCCAAGCTACTGTCCATCAACGAGAACATTTTGGAACACGATGATAAGCCCATTGCTGCCATAACAACAAGACAATCCAGCTACTATCTGGATCCTGGGGTTCCTAAACATCACCTAAGTGGGAAAATGGAAGAAAATGTTCATGTTTATGTGAAAGAAAACTTAGAAAATCAAAAGTAAAGGGGAAGAAGAAGTGGACAATAGACAATACGATGGAGCAGGGGTAAAAGGAACAGTGGATGTAAGTGGAAGAGCAGAGGACAAAGAGAAAGATGAAGAATTTACATTAAACATTCTGCATTCAATATGAGAAAAATAACTAAGTAAAGATCAAATACTGACTGTAGACAGTGAAACTGCTCACTCCAAACCTATGTCCCAAATTCTGTACTTACTCCTGATCCTAAAATCTACCTCCTTCTCACTTCACCAGACTGCCTTCTTCTCTTACCTCATAACGTCCTTCAGTGTTTGAAACACGATGTGTTAGATAACCTTCGGCCCACCATGTTGAACTCCACCTTAACCTGATGGTGGGTGTACACATTTCATCACCTGGACTTCCTAGCCTGCACTTGATTTTGTTGCTGTTGTTTGTTATTGTTTGTTTTTAATTTTATTTTCTACTCATAATTAGAACCTTACATTTACACACCTGCTGAATTTCAAATCAGCAAATTGATAGACTACAGTCTATCAAAATATTGTTAAACCCACTTCTACTTCTTTTAGATAATTCACAATTTGCTCAGGTTTTGTGTCATTAACAAGTTTTCTAACTGGAGATTTATACTTTCTTTGTAGTTACGGATGAAAGCCCTTGTGCTGGCTTGTTTTATACCAACTGGACACAAGCTCACTGGGAAAGAGGTAACCTCAGTTCAGAAAACGTCCCCAATAGGTTGGCCTGTGGGAAAGCCTGTGGTGCACTTTCTTGGTTGTTGATGAATATAGGAGGGTCCAGCTCATTGTGGGCAGTGTCTCCTCCCCGGGGGCTGATAGTCCTGGATGCTATAAGGAAGTAGGCTGAGAAATCCATGAGGAGCAAGACAGTAAGCAGCACTCCTCCATGACCTTTGCATGAGCTCCTGTCTCTGGGTTTCTGCCCTGCTTGAGTCTCTGCTCTGAGTTCCCTGGATAATGAACTATAAGCTGTAATATGAAATAAACACTTTCATCTCTGTAGTGGTTTGAATAAGAGCAGCCCCTATAGGCTCATATATTTAAATGCCTAAAGAGTGACACTAAGATGAGGAGGTGTGGCCTTGCTGGAGTAGGTGTGGCCTTGTTGGAGGAAGTGTATCAGTGTGGGTGGGCACTGAGGTTTCAGAAGCCCAAGCCAGTCCCAATCTCTCTCTCTCTCTCTCTCTCTCTCTCTCTCTCTCTCTCTCTCTCTCCCCCTCTCTCTCTTTCCCTGCTGCCTGCAGAACAAGATGTAGAATTCTCAGCTCCTTCTCCAGCACCATGTCTGCCTGTGTGCCTCCACGTTTCCTGTCATGACAATAATGGACTAAACCTGTGAAACTGTAAGCAAGCCCCAGTTAAATGCTCTGCTTCATAAGAGTTGCTATGGTCATGGTGTCTCTTCACAGCAATAGAACACTGACTAATACAATTCCCAAGTTGAATCTGGTCATGGTGTTTTATCACAGCAGTAGAAACCCTAAGATAGCCATAGATGGGACAGGATTAAAAAGTGTATTTGAAAGTTTTCTCTGTGTTTCCCAAGTTCATCAACCAGAAGAGTATGTAAGCTACTCATTCAGTAAGTTATGAAACACATCTTAATAGGGTTTAGTATTTAGGTATCAGATTCATTTTTCTATCAGTAAAATAAAGTCCTTGCCAAACATTTTATTGAAATATATCCTCACTGTATGCGCTGATTACAACTCTATGACTTCCCACTTAGAACTATTAAACAGAATAGAGCACAAGCCTCATATGGTATTGCAGGTGGATTATTTTAATATCTTTCTTAAATGCCAGTAAAACTGACTTTCACTGGTATATTTTAAAGTTATAAAAAGTGATATTAAACCTAAGCTTACTTAATTCTTAGCATTAACTCAGCCATCTGTTTCATATATAGTATATTAGCAATTGAGAGACTTCACAGATGGTTGCGTGCATACCTATCTATCTTCTTCTCAAAGAATATGAGCCTCGTGGTCACAATTGGGAGGGAAAAGCTGAACTTTAATCCAAGTTGTACTCATAACTATCTTAGCGGAGGCATTATGTCACTGCTAATTCAAGTTTCACCTGATGTGCATATAAAATGTAAAGACATTAATAGATCAGCATTTCCCAAAGTGCTTGTACAATTTTAGCTCCATTGTTCAATAGAAATTGCAGAAAATAAAATGTCCATGACAAAAATCTCTGGATAGTGTCAATAGAGGTCTTTACTATGGCATTATAGGAACATTAAGATTAATATTAAAACTGTCTCTCCAGGAAAAAGTCTACAAAGGTGATTCCCAAACTTCCTAAGGCATAGGACACTTCCTCTGTTTGTCTTGTTGGCTGATGTTCTCTGTAGCTTATGATGGAAAATGCAGGGATATACTTGGAGTTCTGTCTATCAGTTCTGTTCCATGGGATTCCATCATAACCACACAATTACATCTCCTCAATTAATATATAAGACACAGAGTTTTCACAGGAAAGGCAAAAATCCAAGGAAAGTGAATACAAGGAATGGCGTCAGTAGATCTGGACAATCTATATTAGAATTTTGAAGTCTTTAACTGTGAGGACACTCTGAGTGCATTCATGGCAAAATCATGGCCTGTGAATGTGGTGGTATTGTGTTCCCCAAAATATTGTGCACCCTAATAAACTTATCTGGGGTCAGAGAACAGAACAGCCACTAGATATTGAGGCCAGAAAATGGTGGCACACACGTGCTGCATTTACTATGGTTGTTTGCACAACTATGGGTAGAGCTACTTTCTTTAACAAGAAAAACTTACAAATATCTACCTTGCTGAGGAATGGGACACATGTATCTTGAGGGATGAGCAACCATTAACTGCCTACAGTTCCTTATACATTCCTTCTCTTACCCATGATGGCATGTTGGGTCCAGTCCTCAGTAAGACTTCTGTGAGTTTGTGAGTCTAATGGCCATATCATGTCCATAAGACCACATTTCAGAGCACTTCTCCCTCCTCTGGCTCTAACACGCTCTCCTCCCACCCCACCCCCTTTTTTTTTCACAGTGTTCCCTGAACTTTGAAGGGAGTGATATAAATGTCCCACTTAGAGCTGAGTTCCCAACAGCCACTTATTCTCAGCACTTTGTCCCCTTATGAAGAGATTCCCCCTCCCCCTTCTCTGCCAACTCCAAAAATGACCAAGGCTCTCTGACCAAGGCTGAGAGCAACTCTGATCTATGACTATAAACATGAGTACTTGGAGGGCAGTTTAAAATGTCACCATCCCCTACTAGATGCCACTCTCTGTGACATCATATACTCCACCTCTCCTACTCATTGACCCACACTATCTCCCAAGGTGTTTTCATATGGAAATATCGTTGATGGAACGCATAAGTCGCAAAGGTGCAGAAACAAGATATGAGAAAGTAGACATTGTGTGTAAAGCATGGATTTTGTCTTCTATCCTTTAGTTATGTCAGCTTTATTGAAGCCCCATGGGAGGAAGTAAAACTTAAATGAGGAAGGCCATATTATAAAACTGCCTTGACTACACTTTAAAAATTTATCAGAGTGAAATGAGGCTAAAGAGTCCAATTAAAGATGACCACAAAAATTTAGGAAAGAATTGCTGGTGACCTGAGCTGGGAATTGTCTATGGAACAGAAAAAGGTGTGAGGTTTGAGAGGTATTAAGAATGAGCAAGCAAGAATCGGGCACCGTTTAAAGGTTAAAATGAAGGAAAAATAGAAAGGTATGTTAGCATTGCTCTTAGGTTTCTGGCCTGGGAAATAAGTGGCTAGTGTTACTAGCACTGGGAAATAATATTTAGAAATTGAAATGTTGAGTAGTAAACTATTTTTATTAAAAGATATTTTATGTTATTTAAAGTGGCTTACAATTTAAATCTCAAATTTTGGAAGTAAAAACAACTAGACAATGAGCTTCTTAGATAACTGTGTAATTAAGACAGAAATGACATGAAATTACCTGTCTTCATTTTGTGAATACACATTGCAGGGGCACTGGTGTTGTTATTCAGGCATGAAGGCACACAGTGTGGGATCCCAGCCCTCAGGAGCCTAAAGCAGGAGACTCATGAGTTGGAGGCCAGCCTTAGATACATAGCGGAACAATGCCTCAAAAGCTATTAAAAAAATCTATTTTATTATATAATTATCACTATTTTTAAAACCTTTTTTCCCCAAACAAAAGTTTTTTAATATTAAATAATTCTCCTTCTTCCTCCCTCCTCAACCCAAAGCAATCACCATACAACATTTGTCTCTATAATGTGTGTGTTCTAGGCACCACAACTAATTTTAAACCCACAATATTTATCTATTGTTTCTTCCACTGGTATATTTTGGGTTGATTTTTACCTTCGGGCTGGTATGACTAATTCCATGATGAATACAGATGTATCTGCTCTATTCCCAGTTCTGATCCTTTAGCAGACATACACAGAAATAGGATGAGCAGATCAACAGATCATTTTGTGGAGAGACATCCACACGGTCGTATGGTGGCTGTTTCACTTTACATCCTCATCAACGATGCACAGGGACCCCAACTTTTCCACGTTCTCCCCAACACTTCCCTTTTTTGTAAGACAGCAGCCTACTTTCAAGACTGTGAGAGCTGGTAAAGAACTTTTTGATGAGAAGCACAGAGCTTTATTGACAACATCTTGCAATGTGAACATAACAGTCTGGAGTAGAAGATGTTCAATGCACATTTGTTAGGTCAGAATCCCTGCTGATAGATGATTTAGAACATGTCCCACACAGTTTCAGCAGGACCAGACCACCATTCTAATAAGCATTGCTTCAGAACTGACTCAATCTAAGTGCAAAGATGTCACCAAATGTCCATAGAAGCAATCCTTATTTTAAGAACTTTCTTTTTGTCATTGAAATTTTATTCAGTACTAAAACCCACATCTGAATTTTGCTACTTCAAAAATGTCACATACCTTAGATGGCAGTGTTTCAATGACTTAAAGATAACTGGCTTGCTTTTTTCCTCCACTACAAATCTTTTCAAAGTGATATGTTTTTAGTTATTTCTACCATTTCTCAGGCATCATAGTTTCTGTGCTCAACAGCTGCATCTGACTTTTGATAGGCACAACAAATATATTTGATGAACTCTTCCATAAGAAAGCATGGAAGCTCAGGAAGAGTCATTTTCTTGGAGAGCTGAGAAATGTGGATATAGAGTGTTTGGAATGTGCCCTCAAAATGACTCTGAGGAAAAATTCACAACTGAGGCACACTGCTGTAGACTCCCCACCCTACTAGTCACCACATGGTATGTGCGCTTGAGCCAGCCATGTCTGGTCAGACTGCCCATTCATATGTCTCTGTGGAGGCAGCCTTTGTTTATGAAGGCTTACCTCAAACAGGGAATTTTTTATTTAAATCATGATTTTCAGGTTAATTTACATGAGGTTCATGTGGAAAAATAATGGAACAAGACACACAAAGCTATAGGCAGAAGGCAGACATTCACACCTAGGGCAGACTTTTCCAAATTCTTTTTGTTTCAGAAATTTATCCATCAATAAATAATTTATTAGAATGAAAAAAATAAAATGGTAAATTGAAGTAGGCTAACAAATAATAGGAATACGATTTTAAGCATCTTATCGGCATGAAATATCCCACATACTTGAAGTTTCATTATAGCTTTGGGCCTTGTGAAAATGTAATCAAGTGTTACATTTTTACTTTTGAAAATTGAATGAAAAGAACATTTAATAAATAACTTAAATTAAAAAAAATTATGATTTTTCTATACCTCTAGTCAATTATCACATTATGTTGTCATGGAATGCAAATCCATTCAATATAAAAATCCTATTTTAGCCGGGCGTTGGTGGCGCACGCCTTTAATCCCAGCACTTGGGAGGCAGAGGCAGGCGGATCTCCGTGAGTTCCGGGCCAGCCTGGGCTACCAAGTGAGTCCCAGGAAAGGCGCAAAGCTACACAGAGAAACCCTGTCTCGAAAAACCAAAAAAAAAAAAAAAAAAAAAAAAATCCTATTTTAAGAGAAAGTAACTGTGCTGAGTGCTTAGAAATCTTAGAGCATATTCTTTTTGTTAGAATATAGCTGTGTACATATGTGTAAATAAATAAATGAAGATAAGTAGATATGCAAACATCTACTTTTGTCTGAAGCTGATACATACTATAGCCAAAAAAGTGAATGAAATTCTGTAGCCTTTCAGGAATTTTGGTTGTTTTCCTTCTTTCCAGATGTCTTATTTGGGTTTCAATAGGATTCTATGAAAGAAGATAAGAACCCAGGAAAACCTTACTGAGAAATTAATACTGAGTATTATGGTGACAAATGAATAAAAATAGTGAAAAGGGATGTGGACAGATACTAAACAAGCAGACATGATGAGGTAGCATTACAGGGATGCCTAGGGGGCTCTATCAAAACTGAAAACAGTGAGCATTAGGTACATACTAGTCAGCCCTCTGGAACCCTGAAGCTAGCCATGGTATGGCATTATAGTCAGCATAGGCTGCTATTGTCGTAACCCTGGTGATAACAAATGAGGATCTACACTTCAGGGGGAGAGTAGGAATCAGATTCTAGATATATTGAAAAGCTAAAATAATAAAATTAATAGCTGATTGGATGTGAAGATTAATAATAATTGCTTCCACTGTTTTTTCCAGTGAGATGGGCACTTTTCTTTGCACATTATCTTACTTGATCTTTGTGAGTTGGAAAAATGCATTGACCTCCAGCAGCGACTTTGACGCTTGAATTTTTTTTTTTTTTTTTGGCTTTCTTCACACTCATCCCTTTCTTCTGTGTCCATGGCTGTGCTGTTTGTCACCTTGTCACCTCCTGCCCAAGTTACATCCGCTAAAAGGTCCCAAGACTCCAGTACCTCCCTTCCTTTATTCTTGTACAAACCGGGCCAAAGTTAATTTTACACCTGCTGACCATCAGGAAAGCCCTAGAAGTTTCTGCCTTCCTCTAAGGCCCTCTCATCCTTGAACACTGAGGTTCCCTGGGCATTGGTCGCAAAGCTGACTTGCAGCCTTTGTGGCTCCTTCTGCCTTGTGTGGCCTCTTACTGGGCTCAGATTGTATTTTGCACTCTCCTGTGTTTATGTTTTGGATCCTTCTTCCCTCTTTTTAAAATTCAGCTCTGTCCCCGTCTCTTCTGCCTGTGTTGATTTCACGCCTATTCTTCTGAAATCATCGTGGTCTCTGTCGTTTATTATTTGTTCTCGCCCAAAGGTTTGATTTTTGCAAAAGAAATGTTCCTTCTTTGAAATACTATTAGCGATTGCGGCTCAGAGTGACAGATGCATGGGAACAAACAGGTTGAAGGTGGCATTTCCTTTTGCAGAGGGCAGAGGGAAAGGGGGCTTAGCAGGCAGGGTGTAGTTCAGTTTTGACCTGGTGCACAGAGGAAGGGTTTCCAGGATAGCTTCTTGCAAGCTTGGAGTGCACGACTTTTATATCTGTGTGGTTAAATGTCACTGTGTAGTTCACCTGCCTTCCCTGCTGCTGTCTCAATTCTCTCTTCTCCAGTGATGCCACCGGCCTATGAGTCACCCTCCTGTCACTCTCTTACTGGAGGCCCCTCCCTCCTGACCCAGATCCCGGTGGCTGGGCTGCTAAAAGGCAGATAAATCTGACTCTTCCTAAATCAGCATCAGGAAAGACGTGAGCCAATCAAACTGCGAGCCCTTAAGAGACAAAGCGAAACCACAGCTGTGTGAGCTGATAAATGACAGGTGCTCTTCCCCTTATGAGGCAGTCACGCCTCTACACACCATTGGAAGTTGAAAATACGTTGAGAATGCGTTTAACACACATAACCTATCAGACATCACAGCTCATCCTCACAGCTGATGGGGAGCTGAGTTTCACTGCCAATGCCCAGCATCATGGACCAGCGTGGCACAAGAGATTGCTAGCCTGAGAAAGCACCACACGTCGGAATTGGGAACACAATTTCTACAGAAAGCACATAACTTCTGCACCATTGTA
Organism: Peromyscus melanophrys; assembly: GCA_902168415.1. NCBI lineage: Eukaryota > Metazoa > Chordata > Mammalia > Rodentia > Cricetidae > Peromyscus > Peromyscus melanophrys. The sequence goes on from CABHPR010146461.1 coordinate 22,227, forward strand.
AAATCAAAAACAAAATGACAAAGGAAGAAGCATAACCTTCACCAGATGTTATCGTTTCTACAGGAAATTTTTAAGGCCTCTACAGAACCATAGTTGGCTCTAAGAGACATTAGCAATAGCAAGTGATACAGGATCAAAGCAATCTATTACTCCACACCTGCAAAAATGGTTTCATAAAAAGTAGTTGTCTTGGTGTGAAACATAAAATATACTATAATCTGCTCTCACCGTGGAGAGCAATGAGTGTTGTCACGCACGGTCTTGGGTTTGCCGTAACAGATAGCCTTAGGCTGGGTGGTTTAAACAGAAGAAACATATTGCTAATAGATCTAAAGGCTACAAGGTCCAAGAAAAAGATTTTGGCAGGGTAGGTTTCCTTTTGAGGTCTCCCACCTGGTCCTTCAGGTGGTCGTCTTCTTGCTACAGGGTCACTAGTGAACTCTTCCGTCTTGATGGCCTGGCTGACTTGACATTCTGGTCCCTCAGTGTGGAGTCTGGACCACTTCAGAACAAGAAAGAAGTATCTGCTCTTTCCCAGGCTCACACATTTCATTCTTCTCTCTCCTACTCACCGACAGCCACTCTTCTACACTCCTCCAGAGTCAGGGCTAAGAGAAAAAGTGGGGAGAGGTACAGACAAGACATGTCTTTCTCAAGAGGGCTGTGGCCATCAGGCATCTGGTCTTTGCTTACAGAAGGCTTAAATTGGTTTCCCTCCCTTGAGATTGGTTCTTTATTTTACTATGTTTTCTGTTGGATGTGTGGGTGCATATTCAAATGTGTGGGTGTTTATGTATGTGGGTTCATGTGAATGGAGACCCGCCAGTTTCCCAAGGTCTCTTTTCATCTTGCTGAGAGAAAAGCTCTCACTGAACCTGGAGCTCACTGATTTGACTGGGCTGACTGTCTGGACAGAAAGCTCCAGGGACCCTCCTGTCTATATATCCCTAGTACTGAACTGTAGGTGAATGCTTTGGCCTTTAACATGGGTTCTAGTGATGTTGACCTACGTCCTCAATACTAGCATAGCAAACACTACCTGCTGGGCCATCTCCCCAGCCTGAGTGACCTCCAGGTGAGAATATCTGACTTTTATTGCCTGGATGAAGTGATATGCATTCTCTCTCTCTCTCTCTCTCTCTCTCTCTCTCTCTCTCTCTCTCTCTCTGTCCCTCTCTAACACACACAAGATAATGAAAGATAAAATCTTCCACGTCTGTATCTACGGTTACAGGTCTAGTACTCTTTGTACTAACTGAATCGGCCAGGTCAAGAGCCAGTCTTAAAGCGATCTTGCTTGTCTAGGGTATCCATGGATGGACCACAAAAAAAGAAATCCATCTTCCCCATTCCTCCTAGCATTTCGGGCTTCTCTGAAATGAGCCAAACTCTAGTTTATGAAGCCCGCACAACCAAATTGAACCTTTTGATTTGATTACACCGATGGCTCACTTGGCCATCTCCCTTCCCTGCAGAGCCTGCAAGGGGAGGGGTAGAAGAGGAAAGCATTGCACTGTCTTTCTGATGCCCTTACACCCCTTCCAAACAGTCCTGCCTTGGTCTCCCCCTGCGCAACTCCTTTAAACTTGGTAGACTAAGGTGCTTCAACAAACATGCATGCTTCCTTGCCATTGTTCGCTTTAGCTTTTAAAGGGCATGGGTTCTTTCCAACTTCTGATTTGGTTTTTCATTTGTTGAAATCTTAGCAGAGAATGAGCCACATGCTGATGAGTTTTTGCAAATATCCCACAAGCAGACAGCGCCATTACTCCCTGAACTTTCCCAGAGTTCTGCCCGATGGTTTGATTGGCCAACCTTTGGCAGAGGATAGTAGAAAACTGAAGGCATTTACCTCAAGTCTTCCTCTTTTTCAGTCTTTCCACACACTGGTCTGCGTCTTTTACCTACTGTGTACTTTTCTCCAGAGCTCATCTTTGTGAAGCAGTGTGTTTATGATCTGTTTGCTTCATTTCTTTTCAGATGGTAAGAGATAAAAATTAACCTTATAAATAAGACAATCAGAAGGAAACAAACTAATTCTTATCCTCCTTTGCAGCACCTAGTAAATGGCATTCTTCAAATTTATTCAATAAATAAGATAATAAATACAATAAAAAAATGTTCCAACACTTAAAAAGAAAGCCTGTTTTCCTGAATAATACATTGTAACTGCTGAAATGGTGTGCTCTGCCTAATATTTATGTGACAGCTGAGAAATTATCTACACAATGAAAGAAAAACTCAATAGTTTTTCTTAGGTTTTATGATGGCGGGTGAATATGTTTTTATGTGTATTTGATGGGCCCTTGTATTTATCAGAAATTTTCAATTATTGTAAATCTGCAGCTGGTGTATCTCCCTGAAACAATTTCTTTTAGTGTGAAACTGTCTTAGCGAAAACTTGACATCTTGAGGTTTGCTTTGTTTCTGTTTGCTGGTTATTTTATCTCGGCAGTTGTGCAATATCCCATTGTAATTACTGTCTGCACGAAAGTACAGGAACTTCTCAATTAGCTTACCAATTATACATTAAATTACTGCCCTGAAAAAGCCTGGTGGAAAGGAAACATTTTAAAAGGAAAAAAAAAAACCAACAACAACAACAAAAAAGCAGGGGGTCTGAGATAGTTCAGCTCATAAAGGCGGTTGCAGCTAAGCCTGAGTTCCTGAGCTTCTGCAAAGAGAAGTCAGGTCCTGTAATTTGTCTTTGAATCTGCATGTGCACACCATGGCACATGTGTGAGCGCACACACATACATAACACATGCACACACATATACACACACATACACACACACATACACACACACAGGATAAATAAATAAAAATGAAATTTAAAGACACAAAAATTTGGTCATCAAGCACAGACGTAAATATCACATTTGCTTGAAAACTGCTCTTTTAGATAGAATTATAACATACTTTAACACGTTAAATGCTTATATCTGAGCATGTTGTAAACTTTCATATCCTGAATAGAATTTGAAACTGAAATGGCTTTTGTAGAGCACAAAATATGAAAAGATATTAAGGACATTTATAGATTGTATACAAATAAATGAACGTGTTTCTCATGAAGAACCCCCTTTTTAACTTAGCCCACCTTTATTTAATGAAAAAGTGCATTTTGTGGTTCCTGGATTTTTGTAAAATGTTAATACCTTAAGGGCCGCTTATCAGAGTTGACTTGGTGATAACCTGGTGACAATTAATTATCTCACCATGTAGAGGGTATCCATCCTGTGACTGACAATCATCTGAGAGAGACTAACAGACAGAACGGGAAGCGTGTGGCAGCCGTGTGCAATGTCACCCTTGACTCCTCAACAGAAAATCTTTCTAAACCAGGCACATTAATGTCACCCCAGGATGGCCCTAGGCAGGCATTTTTACTAAGAAGCATGAAGCCTGCTGAGGGATTTGTGGGAGGGGGGAAATGTCTCTATAGAAAAACACAAGGAAAGATTATTATCTTTTTCTGGTCAGACACATGCAAAGAGGTCATATGCCCACAGGTCTAATGAAGAAGATACTACCATGATGACAGAAGAGAAAAATGGGGAGAAAAATTATCCTGAATGTCTATGCCGTCTCTGAGTAACCACACCAGCTGGTACTGCATTCCATCCTGGTTCTTGCTGTTGTGTGAGATAATAATTTCCACCTGGTTTAAGGTAATCTGTGGAGGCGTGACTATTACATGTGGACAAAATACCACAAATAACAATTTAAAATATGGGGAAGTATTGAACAGACTAGAGAGGATGAACCCAGCAGTCTGCTTCATGGGGGGTGGGGGGACTGTAGGGATGATGTCATCAATAGGCGCCACAAGGAGGGGCTTCGGTGTAATAGAATACGAACCTTGTTCTCAGCGGTAACTAGAAAGGTTCCTGCCTTGAGAAAGGCAGACCTTCTCCCCAAACACTGGCCAACTACTTTTTAGGCTATGCCACAGAAGGGAGAATTCAGAATATATATATGAATATACACCGCTGCCACATGCTTCCCGTTCTGTCTGTTCATCTTTCTCAGATGATTGTCAGTCACAGGATGGATAGCCTCCACATAGTGAGATAATTAATTGACATCAGGTTATCACCAAGTCAGCTCTGATAAGCGGCCCTTAAGATATTAACATTTTACAAAAATCCAGGAGCCACAAAACGCACTCAAAGATGGCATAGACATTCAGGATAATTTTTCTCCCCATTTTTCTCCTCTGTCATCATGGTGGTATCTTCTTCATTAGACCTGTGGGCATATGACCTCTTTGCATGTGTCTGACCAGAAAAGGATAATAAATTATCTTTCCTTGTGTTTCTCAATAGAGAATGAAGTCATTTCCCCCCAAAAAAAAATCCCTCAGCAGGCTTCATATATACTTATGTTACCCCCAACACCAGGCTTTGCTTCTGTCAAAGGAATTTTTTGGGGGGGTGTTGTTGTTTGTTTTGCTTTGTTTTTTTCTGTTTTTCAAGACATGGTTTCTTTGTGTAACAGCTCTGGCTATCCTGGAATTTACTCTGTAGACCAGGCTGGCCTTGAACTCAGAGAGATCCACCTGCTTCTGTCTCCTGTGTGCTTGGATTAAAGGTGTGCACCACCACCCCTGGCTACAAAGTCTCTTCACACTTCTCTATGAAATGATCTCCCCCCATTTTAAGGTCACCCCCTTATATTTCAGTTCCCTAAGCATTTACTGAGACTTTGACCTGCGTCTTGACTCTGTCACTGGTTGTGAGAATAAAATTTCTGTGTAGGAGAGATTTGCTCCCCGCTGGGGCATGTTTTTAAGTCAATGAAAACTGAACTCCAGCATGCATTTTAGTGTCCAAATTCGTGATACAGCTAATAAGAGGTTTGCACAAGCAGTAGGAAAATCAATACAGACCGAAATAGCTGGCCTTGAGCTTGGCTTTTGCCAACGGGTGAAAACTTATCAAGTGGTGACCTTGACAGAATAGGCATCAGTGCTCTATGGTGCTTTCAGAAACTGAATGAAATTGACACGATGTCATTTTGGGTTAGTGCTATGTAATAACAGATCTTGATATATGGCGGTATCAAAGGAAATTCTAGATCCAAGTGGACGTTAAGAGTAGGATACAATGTAATGTTGTGTCTGCCATTTTTTGAGGAAGATATACTTTTCACAGTAGGTTTAAAGGTCGCACCATTATCCACTTAGTGAAAGTAGTTACTGTTAAAGCTATTTCAAGGGAAATTTTAGCGGTGGGTATCACTTGGAAGAAACAAAGTATCTAGCAATTCGTTTGTGGTAGAGAACGGAAGATCTGGTTGTTTGCCACCATCCCTTTTTTCTCCGCCCCAGTTTTTTCTACATGACTTTACCATCCTCACCCCAGACACAAGGCAGCTAGACTGTGCAAAACTCAATACAGGCAAAACATTGGGGTTTCCGAGTCTCTGGAGGGTGATGCTAAGGGCACAGCACAGCATTCCTTGGAATCTGGGTTAGATTAGCAGCAGCCGATGGCACAAGGAACAACGGAAATGGAATGATTAGAGAGTGTGCCAAGATGAAAGCAGGAAGGGACAGAAGACTTCCTGAAACTAGGACCGTTAGTCCACTTCTGTGTGGAGTCTTCATAGAAAAGGTAAATGGAGAGAGTCCAGCAGAAATGGCAGAAAGAAAAAGGGTGAGGCCACCCGCGAACATGAAAGGTTACTAACAATTCCAAAAATAATCTGCCCCAGCAAGACCGCCTGTGCCTACCAGAAGAAATATTGGCCTCATTTGCATTTTCTTTTTTTTTTCTCTCTTACAAAGAATGAGGGGAAAGTACATTAAGCTACAAGCTCTTTATCTTCGGGAAAAGCAAGCATTAGCCAAATATGCTCTTAATATGCTGTGTTTCTCTCTCTTCCATACAGTAGAATTGATTTCAAACCAGCCCATCTTTTAACATAAACTCTCATCCTTTGAGAATGAAGCAACTGCTAGAAAGTCAAAAGGTTACCCTCTTCCCCTACATGCTTCTGCTGACTGGTCCAAGAGTACAAGGCAGAAGATAGAACAGTCACATGCATTTGCTTTAAAGCTGGGGCACGTATTGCTTTATTTGAAATAAGAAAATGCAAACGTTATTAATTCCCCTTTTTGTGTGTGAAGTTTCACTGAACGAAGATTTATCACCTGGTGATCTCAACTTGTCTTTCAAGGAAATTATAAACTCGTCCCAACTCTCCCTGGAATCTGACACATTTATGACAGATGATGTGTTAGTTACAAAAGAGTAAATAAACAACTAACAACACTTCGGTACCCAATGTGGGACTTGGTTTTCCATAGTGTCTGAGAAAGCTTAAAGAGAGAGAGAGAGAGAGAGAGAGAGAGAGAGAGAGAGAGAGAGAGA